>SJYC01098482.1:0-11299 GCA_006408675.1 Madoqua kirkii
TGTGTGTATATATATATGTAGTCAAATCAATGGATCACAACAAAGCTTGTGGAGGTGATAGAATTCCAGTTAAGCTATTTCAAATCTTAAAAGAATATGCTTCTAAACTCCCACACTCAAAATACCACCAAATTTGCATAACTCAGTATTGGCCAGAGGACTGGAAAAGGTCAGTTTTCACTTCAATCCCAAAGAAAGGCAATGCCAAAGAAGGTGTGAACTACTGCACAATTGTGCTCATCTCATATGCTGGCAAAGTAATGCTCAAATTCTCCCAACTAGGCTTTAACAGTGTGTGAACTGTGAAATTTCAGATGTTCAAGCTGTATTTAGAAAAGCCAGAGGAACCAGCGTTCAAATTGCCAATATCTGTTGAACCATAGAAAAAGCGAGTTCCAGAAAAGCATCCTCTTCTGCTTTATTGACTACGCCAAAGCCTTTGACTGTGTGGATCACGACAAACTGTGGAAAATTCTTAAAGAGATGGGAATTCCAGGCCATCTGACCTGCCTACTGAAAAAATCTGTACACAAGTCAAGAAGCAACAGTTAGAACTGGACATGGAACAACAGACTGGTTCCAAATAGGGAAAGGAGTACATCAGGCTGTATATTGTCACCATGCTTATTTAACTTATATGCAGAGTACATCATGAGAAATGCTGAACTGGAAGAAGCACAAGCTGGAATCAAGATTGATGGGAGAAATATCAATAACTCAGATATGCAGATCACACCCCTCCCTTATGTCAGAAAGTGAAGAACTAAAGAGCCTCTTGATGAAAGTGAGAGGAGAGCAAAAAAATTGGCTTAAAACTCAACATTCAGAAAACTAAGATCATGGCATCCAGTCCCATCACTTCATGCAAATAGATGGGGAAACAATGGAATCAGTGACAGACCTTATTTTGAGGGTCTCCAAAATTGCTGTAGATGGTGACTGCAGCCATGGAATTAAAAGACGCTTGTCCCTTGGAAGAAAAGCTAAGACCAACCTAGACAGTATATTAAAAAGTAAAGGCATTACTTTGCCAACAAAGATCCATCTAGTCAAAGCTTTGTTTTTTCCAGTAGTCAGGTATAGATGTGAGAGTTGGGTCATAAAGAAAGCTGAGCACTTAAGAATTGATGCTTTTGAACTGTGTTGTTAGAAAAGACTCTTGAGAGTCCTTTGAACTGCAAGGAGATTCAACTAGTCAATCCTAAAGGAAATCAGTCCTGAATATTCATTGGAAGGATTGATACTGAAGCTGAAACTCCAATACTCTGGCCACCTGATGGGAAGAACTGACTCATTAGAAAAGTCCCTGATGCTGGGAAAGATTGAAGGCAGGAAGAGAAGAGGACAACAGAGGGTGAGATGTTTCGATGGCATCACTGACTCGATGGACATGAGTTTGAGCAAGCTATGGGAGTTGGTGATGGTCAGGGAAGCCTGGCGTGCTGAAGTCCATAGGGTTGCAAAGAGTCAGGTATGGCTGACCTACTGAACTGAACTGATATATATGTGTGTGTGTGTATATATATATCTTTTGGTAGGTGATTTTGTATGTATATACAGTGCTCAGTTATGTCCATCTCTTTGTGATGCTATGGACCTGCCAGGCTCCGCTGTCCATGGAATTTCCCAGGCAAGAATACTGGATTGGTTTGCTGTTTCCTCCCCCAGGGTATCTTCTCTACCAAGTGATTGAATCCACATCTCTTGAGTCTCCTGCACTGGCAGAAGAATTCTTTACCACTGTGCCACATGGGCTTTCCTTTTTGTAGGTGGTTAGCAACAGTTTTTCTGTAAATTTTCCAGGCTAAACATTTTTAAAAAGCAGCTGTTGAATGTAGGCACTTCTATCACACTTTTCATCAATTTCTTAATTAATAGATTGTTTTTCAGAATCACCCATCTACTTTTGTTTGGGGATAGAGTCAAAATATTTTCTGAGGTAAAAATTTTCCTGCCTATAGACCCTTCTTATTCTCAGACATTTATTTTGATTATATACTTCATTGTATTAAAAAATATAAAAGAGAACAATTTTATTATTAATCAGGAATTCAGAATGTAGGTTCTCTGAATTCTTATAGAAATTATAATTTTATACTCTCTGCAGGCAAACTTTTATCTAAAAACTGCATGTGAGAAATAACTTTGTAGAAGATATCCCAAACTATAAGCAGCTTATTTATTACTTCTGATAAGTATTATTCATACTGGGATTCAAGGATAACTGCTTTGAGTGTTCATGGTGATGTCAGGTAGCCTTGGCCGCAGAGGCTTAAAGCAGGATTTTGGTTCCTGGCCAGAAACTAAGGTTAGGCAGTGGCAGTGACAGCACTGAATTCTAACCACTGGGGACTAATGGCCAGTGGCAAGTACCTGGTGGGTCAGCCATTTAGAAATGGATTTCCAAATATTGATGGAGAGTACTGAAATGAGTAAAAAGTATTTATTAAAAGGAAAGAAGTACAGTACATATGGATAGATAGACATGTGGGTAGGCTCAGAGAGTCACATCATTATGGTAGTTTGAATGACTTTTATAGGCACTCCTTCTTTGCTTCCTTTGGCCAGTCACCTTGCTTTGCCTGGATCTGAATTCACATTTGGTTTATCTTAGGGTCCTCCCGTGTGTGAGTGTGCATCTCTTAGCCAAGGTGGATTCTAGTGAAGAAACCTATGGGTAGTTGACATCACCTACTATGAGGTGACACACTCTCCATTTTTGATCTCCAATGACTTTCTTCATATTCGTATTTGAGGAGGTCTCCTTAACCTTGCAAGTGAGGGATATGTGGTCTTTTATCTCTTATGTGGTTAGGGCTCAGTCTCCTTTATCATCCTGCTTTTATCAAGTTTCTGTCCACAGGGTAAAAACTGTTCATCCTGGGCCTCATATATCTCATCTCTCAGTGGGAAACAAACAAAACTTATTTTTCATAAGTTGCCTGAGTTTTATACAAATACTGAAAGTAAAACTGATGCTCTAACCATTTTGGCATCTATCCTGAAACACACTTGACTGAAATAGATTTTTGTATTTTACGATTTTATATTGGATACTGGCTGAATTGCTTTCAACTGTGGCTTTTTTACCCTGAGCTTTCACCAACAATGTTCTAAGATTGAGCCATGTTCCATTTCAAATCCTAGTTTTATTTCAGGATGTTGTTGAGAACACTGGACTAAATATAATGAGGACTCACAAGAGAAATGTCCCCAGACTTTAGTATCATCAAAAGAGGAATTTCTTCTGATTAAATCTGAGTGACTTTATTATTTCATGGTGTCACTGAGATTGTTCTGCTTCATTTGCTTTTACCACTGAGGGTTCAGAAACAAATTCTGGTCCCAATTTATATGTGTGGAGGAACTTTTGTTTTATTATTGTTTTTATTTACTCTTCAATTTTCATTTTCACTATAGATGCTTCATTTCTTTTATCCTACATCATGACGCGGTTAACCTTATTAATTGCCTAAAATTCTCTTTTGTTGTAATTTAGAGAAAATAGATGGAAAGAAGGAAAGGAGGGAAGGGTGTAATAGAGGGAGTAAAGGAAGAAAGGAAAAAAACAATTTGGAACGTTAGGTCTAGTTTGGTTTACTATTCCTTCTAAGTGTTATCGCTCAGTCATCTGATTCTTTGGGACACCATAAACTGTGGCCCACCAGGCTCCTCTGTTCATAGGTTTCCCAGGCATGAGGATTCCATGGACAGAGGAGCCTGGTAGGCTACAATCCATGGGGTCACAAGAGTTGGACATGACTTAGTGACAAAACCACCACCAAGAATACTGGAGTGGGTTGCCATTTCCTCCTTCAGGGGATCTTCCAAATCCAGGGGTTGAACCTGGGTCTCTTGCACTGCAAGCAAATTCTTTACCATCTGAGCCATCAGGGAATCCCATTCCTTATAAAAACATGGATAAAATACATGTTAAGAGAAAAATCAAATAAATAATTAAAATAATTAAGTTGTTAGAAAGAGTAAGACAAAATATTAGAGAAAACTAGTAGGCAATTTATTCTTTTCCTTTCAACATATGGGAGTTTTGAGGTGTCTCCATATATATATATATAAAATAAAAGAAAGTGAAAGTCATTCAGTTGTGTCCAAATCCTTACAATCCAATGGACTATACAGTCCATGGAATTCTCCAGGCCAGAATAGTGGAGTGGGTATCCTTTCCCTTCTCCAGTGGATCTTTCCAACCCAAGGACTGAACCCAGGTCTCCTGCATTACAGGCAGATTCTTTACCAGCTGAGCCACAAGGGAAGTTCTAATATTTCTTCATTTGTTTATTTGGCTGTCCTGGGTCTTAGTTTCAGCATGTGGGATCTTTTTTCTAGTTGAGATATGTGAAATCTTTAGGTGTGGTATGCAAAGTCTTAGTTAAGGTATGCAGGATCTAGTTCACTGACTAGGGATAAATCCAGGTCCCCTGCATTGGGAGTGCAGGAGCTGTCACCATTGAATCACAAAGAAATTCTAATCTTTTATATGGTGTGTCTTTAAACTTGGAAGTTCAAATAGATGCATTAACAGTAATGGCTGACTGATAAATAATGAACATAATTTGGATGGAACTGAAGACTGTGGAGTCAAAAGTAAATGTTCCAAGAAATATAGCAAAATTTGCTACCTGGCTATTAACACTGAGTAGAGGCCAATATGGCTGGATAGTAGGAGTAGAAACTGAGGGATTTTTCACAAGACTGTAAAAGGAAGAATGATACTGTGAAAAGAATTCTGATGTGTCTGGTTTGTTTCTCCTCCTCTTCATGTGTTGAGACACTGGGAACTTGAGATTGGAGTAGTGGATACCAAAATAATAATAATAATAAAATAATAATAACAATGCTATATGGGGTATGAGGTCCGAGAGAATATTCAAGTCTGGCTCCACAAAGAAAAAAGAAATGTGGAGGAGTTTTCTGGCCTCATTAACTCAAATAGAAATATTCTAAAAGAAGTTAGTGGTAAGGTGAGTGAGTAAGTGAGTGAAGTCGCTCAGTTGTGTTCTGACTCTGTGACCCCATAGACTGTAGCTTACCAGGCTCCTCCCTCCATGGGATTCTCTAGACAAGAGTACTGGAGTGGGTTGCCATTTCCTTCTCCAGGGGATCTTTCCAACCCAGGGACTGAACCCAGCTCTCCTGCATTCCAGGCAGACGCTTTAACCTCTGAGCCACCAAAGAAGTCCCTAGTGGTAGGGTAAGGAGAGAAAGTATTATAAGAGAAAGAAAAGTACATGTGGCATAAGAAAAGGAGAGAATTCAGAGATAAGTAGTTGAAATTCTGAAAAGTGAACAAAGAGATGAGTTGCCCAAGATGTGGACAGAAATAAGTGCCCTCTGAAGTTTGGAATAAACTTTATAGTGACCATATTAGGGTAAGGAGAGAAAGTATTATAAGAGAAAGAAAAGTACATGTGGCATAAGAAAAGGAGAGAATTCAGAGATAAGTAGTTGAAATTCTGAAAAGTGAACAAAGAGATGAGTTGCCCAAGATGTGGACAGAAATAAGTGCCCTCTGAAGTTTGGAATAAACTTTATAGTGACCATATTTTTGGGGCTCGGACTTCTGTTGGTTTCAAATATCAGAGAGGAGCTGATTAGTATCTGTAGCTGATCTCTGTCCCTTTCCTGATGGCTCACATAAAACTAACATCATCTTTGAGATTCCTGATGTTATTAGTCTCCCCCAACACGTCAGTTACCAGAGGCCTTGAGCAGGTCTAATAGCCAAATAAAGGTTCAAACCTTGAGTGAGAAGATGTACCATTCATTTCATATAGCATACAAAGAATAAGTCACTATAATAATAATTTAGCAAACGATGATTCAGTTCAGTGCAGTTCAGTCATTCAGTAATGTCTTACTCTGAGACCCCATGGACTGCAGCTCACAGGGCCTCCCTGTCCATCACCAATTTCTGGAGTTTGCTCAAACTCATGTCCATTGAGTTGGTGATGCCATCCAGCCATCTCATGCTCTGTCATCCCCTTCTATCTTGATTCTGCCTCTCTGCATAAATGCAACCCTAAAACCTTACAATTAATATCCATAGTCCTTCCCATTTTTCATTATCACAGTATTAAGGTTTCTAGAACATATCTATGGATAAATATTTACATAGAATCTATTCAATTATGGAACTCCAGATTGAACATTTTTTTAAAAAAGACCAGTTGTGCCAATGATTTTTACTAATACACACATACATACTTTTGCACATATCAAATGATCTTTAAATAATTTTCTATACAATTGACCCTTGAACAAGATGAGTTGAAACTGCGCAGGTTCACTTATACACAGATTTCAGTGAATTCACTTAATAAATACATGAAAAATGTGGGGAGATTGGTGACAATTTGAAAAAATTTACAGATGAACTGCATAGCCTAAAAAATTTTGAGAAAAGTGTATATCATGAGAGATTAAATTATATATAGATAGCAGTCTATTTTAATCATTTACTACCATGAAATACACACAAATACATTATAAAAATTAAAACTTATTAAAATGTACATAAACACAGATTGTATATGATGCCATTCGTAGCTGGATGAAATGTAAACAAACATGAAAATGCAGTATTAGACCATGACTGCATAAAGGCAGGTGCTGTGCACACACTGTGCCATGGTGATTCTTGCCCAGCTGCCTCCTGCTGCTGCCACAGTGAGCACAGACGGAGTGCACACCTGTGCAGATGCTGTGACACGGGCCACCTCTGCACGAGCACTTCATCTTTCCACTGAAGTTGTGTATCACAGCGGAAAGTGTTCTCTTGCAGTTCTCACATTTTCCATGCAGTGCCATAAGCCCTGAACAATGCCATAGAACCCACAAAGTGCCACTAAAAATGGTGAAAGTGCACGCAGGAAATAAGTCATGACGTTCCAGGGAGAAGCAGAATTACTTGATATGGACTATAGACTGAGGTCTGCAACTGAAGGTGCCCCCATTTCAAGATGGATGAATCCAACCATGGTAAAAAAGTGAAGCAAAAGGAAATCTGTGAAGCTGTCACTTTGGCTACAGTGCTGCTGCTAAGTCACTTCAGTCGTGTCCAACTCTGTACGACCCCATAGCTGGCAACCCACCAGGCACGAACACTGGGGTGGGTTGCCATTTCCTTCTCCAGTGCATGAAAGTGAAAAGTGAAAGTGAAAGTGAAGTCGTGTCTGACTCTTTAGTGACCCCATGGACTGCAGCCCACCAGGCTCCTCCATCCATGGGATTTTCCAGACAAGAGTGCTGGAGTGGGGCGCCATTGCTACACTAGCATGCACCAAAACTTTTCACTGTAATGCAATACCCTTTTTACCTTGCATTGAAATTGCAGCCTTAATGTGAGTACAGGTTTGCTATCAAAAAGACATACCTTAGATTCTAGTATGATTCAAGAAAAAGCGAGGTTATTATATGACAACTTAAAGCAAAAGAAAGGTGAGGAATCTGAATTGCATAATTTACGGCCTGAAAAGGATGATTTGATAATTTTATAAAGAGGTTGGGCTTAAGAAATGTCGAGATAACAAGAGAAGCAGCTTCTGCTGACCAAAAGGCAGGAGATGAGTTCCCAGATGCCATTAAAAAGTCACTGAGGAGAAGGGATGCCTACCTGAGCAGATTTTTAATGCAGATGAAAGTGTCCTATTCTGGAAAAAAAAAAATGCTGCAAAAGATATTTGTTAGTAAAGAAAAGAAGCAAGTACCAGGATTTAAGGCAGGAAGGGCTAGGCTAACTGTTTGATTTTGTGCAAATGCAGCTGGATGTATGATCAGGACTGCCCTTATCCGTAAAGCTGCTAACCCACAAGCTTTGAAGGGAAAAGATAAACAGCAGCTGCCAGTCTTTTGGTTGCACTATATGAAGAAGGCCTGGACAGCAAGAATTGTTTTACTGGATTGGTTTTGTCAGTGCTTTGTCTTTGGAGTCAGGAAGTACTTCACCAGCAAGGGACTGTCTTTTAAAGTTCTTCTGATATTAGAAATGCCCTCGTGGCCCCCAGAATGCCATGAGTTCAGTACTGAAGGTGTCAAAGTGGTCTGCTTGCCTTCCAAACACATCTTCTCTAATTCAGTCTCTGAACTGCTGGGGGAAACAACAGTAACCTCAGCTATGCAGATGACACCACCCTTATGGCAGAAAATGAAGAGAAACTGAAGAGCCTCATGAAGGTGAAAGAGGAGACTGAAAAAGCTGGCTTAAAGCTCGACATTCAGAAAACGAAGATCATGGCATGCAGTCCCATCACTTCATGGCAAATAGATGGGGAAACAGTGGAAACAATGACAGACTTTATTTGCTTAGGCTCCAAAATCACTGCAGATGGTGACTGCAGCCATGAAATTAAAAGACACTTGCTCCTTGGAAGAAAAGCTATGGCCAACCAGAACAGAATATTATATAACAGAGACATTACTTTGCCTACAAAGGTCCTAGTCAAAGCTATAGTTTTTCCAGTAGTCATGTCTGGATGTAAGAGTTGGACCATAAAGAAAGCTGAGCAGCATTGAATTGATGCTTCTGAACTCTGTGGTGTTGGAGAAGACTCTTGAGAGTCCCTTGGAAATCAACACTGAATATTCATTGGCAGGACTGATGCTGAAGCTGAAACTCCAGTATTTGGCCACATGATGTAAAAACCTGACTCACTAGAAAAGACCCTGATGCTGGGAAAGATTGAAGGCAGGAGGAAAAGGGGATGACAGAGGATGAGATGGTTGGATGGCATTACCGACTCGATGGACATGAATTTGAGCAAACTCCAGGAGTTGGTGATGGACAGGGAGGCTTGGTGTGCTGCAGTCCATGGGGTTGCAAAGAGTCAGGCATGACTGAGTGACTGAACTGAACTGAATTCAGTCTGTAGATTAGGGATCATGGGACTTTTAAGGCTCATTACACATGGAAAGGATTGTCAACGCTCTAGAAGAGAACCCTGATAGAACATTGTGAAAGTCTGGAAGGATTGATTACACCATTGAAGATGCCATTGTTGTTACAGAAAAATCCATGAAGCCCATCAAGCCTGAAATAATAAATCCCTGCTGGAGAAAACTGTGAGCAGATGTGCATGACTTCACAGGACTTACAATGGAGCCAGTCAAGGACATCATGAAAGAGGTTGTGGATATGACAAAGAGAGTAGCAGGTGATGAGTTTCCAGACCTCGGAGAAATTCAAGACAGCACACCAGAGGAATTCACAGATGACTGCTTCTGAATCAGGGCCAGGTTATGAGGAAGAAGATGTAGAAGAAGCAGTGCCAGAAAACAATTTGACATCAGACACTCTGGCAGAAGGCTTCAGATTACTCAAGCCTGATTTTGACTTTTTACATCATGGACTTTTCTGTGATACAGGCACTGAAACCGAAACAAATGGTGGAAGAAGTGTTAGTATCATTTTGGAGAAATGAGGATGCAAAAAAGTCAGACAAAAATGAAGATGCATTTCTGTAAAGTGACACCAAGTGAGCCTGCCTATCCTGTCTCCCATTCCACCTCCTCCACCTCCTCCGCCTCTGCCACCCACAGGAAAGTCCAACCCTTTCTCCTCCTCCTCCACAGCCTAGTCAAAGTGAAGCTAATGAGGATGAAAACCTTTATGATGACCTACTTCTACTCAGTGAATAGTAAATAATCACCATGCTGTACAGTTCACAAATGTATTTGTTGTGCATTGTGTGGATATCCTTGTGTGAAAGCCTGATACTTGCAGTGAAGTACTGTATGACACTTTGTGTCCTCATCAGCAATGCCCAGGTATTCATCATGTAGAACATCGTGTGCAGGCTTATATTGGAGTGAATAGACTAGCCTTACATAGGGAAAAGGTGAGTGATAGTTAACACAAAATTAGTAATGTGTTAGTTTTCTTACTGTCTTATAACTTTGCTTTCAAAGAATTATATAACATACAGTACCTCTCTCTCTGATAATTGGGGAAACTGCATATCAGCCTATCATCACAGGTAAGCGGTTTTAAAAATATAACAGTGTGTCTCATTCTGTCTTATGAATGTCTGCCATAATATTGTCTGCCATAAAAATGTTATAATGGTTTATCCATTAAGGTAGAGGCTGGGCTACTGTGAGCAATCATATCCGTTACACTGGGCAGCCATGTTACTGTTTCTTCATGAAACAATTTTGTTTTCATATTATCTTTTCATATTTGATATCTAGTGTTAATACATGTGACATCTACAGCATTTTGTATCATAGAAGACAAAATTGCTATAGGTAGTGACGGATGATTCATCTTAAAAACAAATCACAAACTTACAGCATTGATACATATATACAGTACAGTACTGTAAATATTTTTTCCTTTCATGATTTCCTTAAAAACATTTTCTTTTCTCTGGCTTACTTTATTGTAAGAATATAGTATATAATACATAATAACATACATTATATGTGTTAGTCAACTATTTATATTAATCAGTAAGGCTTCCAGTTAACAGTAGGCTACAAGTCATTAAATTTTAGGGGAATCAAAAGTTATATGTGGATTTTTGACTGCACAAGGGGTTAACACTCTGAATACCCATGTTGTTCAAGGTCATCTGTACTCTTGTTTGATTAGCCTCTTCACTCTTACCGTGTCTTTCTGGACGGCACTATTGGCAGCCCCATTCGGGGCCCCGAATGGGCCCATTGCAAAATTTCAGGCTGTGAACTGGAGATGGGGCATGCACCTTGATTAAATAAGATGTCTCTGAAGTCTTTATTCCTTGTCTGGCATATAGTAAGATGTGCATGTAGAAGTAACTAGGATTTAATTCTAGATCCTACATACCCCAGGGCACTTGGGCTGACTGGAGCCTAGAAATGAAATGTACTGGATGCTTGCTGGAGGGCATCCAGCCAGCCAATCAGATTTAAGGGCAGAAGTTTGTCAAATAAGTAGAGGAATCCCTGATGTTCTTACTTTTGGATTACTTTATTTTATAATCAACTCTGGAAGCTGAGTTTGTTAGTATTTTTATCAAAGGGACCATAGAAATCATATATCACGGTATGAGAAAGTAGAAAATCTGTGTAATGCTGCATTTAGTTGAACAGGAGTGTAGGCACTTTTCTGAAGCAGCCATTCTTTATTATCTTACAGACAAATCCAAAGCAGCTGGCAAAGTTACTGTGGTGGCCAAGAAAAGGGTAAGATCATATTTTATTAAATATACAGAATTCAAATTCATCTGATTAATACAATTTTAAAAGAAAATTAATATTCTAAATCAAAATGAAATAATTTTTTATTCTAAGTGTTTGGTTG
>SJYC01098484.1:0-13625 GCA_006408675.1 Madoqua kirkii
TTTTCTATGTAGAGGATCATGTCATCTGCAAACAGTGAGAGTTTTACTTCTTCTTTTCCAATTTGGATTCCTTTTATTTCTTTTTCTGCTCTGATTGCTGTGGCCAAAACTTCCAGAACTATATTGAATAGTAGTGGTGAAAGTGGGCACCCTTGTCTTGTTCCTGACTTTAGGGGAAATGCTTTCAATTTTTCACCTTTGAGGATGTTTGCTGTGGGTTTATCATATATGGCTTTTATTATGTTGAGGTATGTTCCTTCTATGCCTGATTTCTGGAGGGTTTTTTTTTATCATAAATGGATGTTGAATTTTGTCAAAGGCTTTCTCTGAATCTGTTGAGATAATCATATGGTTTTTATCTTTCAATTTGTTAATGTAGTGTATCACACTGATTGATTTGCAAATGTTGAAGAATCCTTACATCCCTGGGATAAAGCCCACTTGGTCATGATGTGTGATCTTTTTAATATGTCACTGGATTCTGTTTGCTAGAATTTTGTTGAGGATTTTTGCATCTATGTTCATCAGTGATATTGGCCTGTAGTTTTCTTTTTTGTGGCATCTTTGTCTGGTTTTGGTATTAGGGTGATGGTGGCCTCACAGAATGAGTTTGGAAGTTAACCTTCCTCTTCCCCTGATTCTTGATTCTATTTCTTTAGGGAACTATGTTCTTAATTTTTAAAAAGAATTAATAATATAAGTAGTAGTCGTAGAAGTATGGAGAGAGTTTTATGTTTGTATAGATATATTGAACTATAAGTTTCAAAGATTAATATCATGTGAGCAACCAGATGAGAAACAGGTTTTAAATTTACACATAGGTAGTACAAACCAGAAACAAGCTTTTATAATAAGTCACAGATAACAAGTTTCAGTGTTTGTCATTGAACCAATTGTATAGGTTTTTTATTTTTTTATTGAATGGTAAGCAGTGCTATGTGAAAAGGAGTC
The DNA here is from genome assembly GCA_006408675.1 of Madoqua kirkii. Classification (NCBI taxonomy): domain Eukaryota; kingdom Metazoa; phylum Chordata; class Mammalia; order Artiodactyla; family Bovidae; genus Madoqua; species Madoqua kirkii. The sequence goes on from SJYC01098484.1 coordinate 952, forward strand.
CTGTTTAAAGACTGGCTTGGTATGATAGTCCTTCTTTTCTTTTTTGTCCTTTTTCTGAAGATGAATAATTGCATTTTATAAAGGACTTTCACTTCCTAATCTCAGTTACCCTTCACAGTAAGCCTATCAAATAAATATGAAGTGTATCATAATTATCTCCATTTAAAAGATAAAGAATTTGGCTTAAAGAGGTTACGTGACTTTCTTAGGATCTTCTGGTTAGAGAAGATGTGCCTGGACAAATGTATGTTTTCTGACTCTAAATCAGCAGCATAGTATACCAGAAAAAGCATGGATTTTGCAGTTTGACAGAATTCAGTTCTGTCATGTTTAACCATTTTCCTGTGTTGTCAAATTTCTCAATTTCTCAGGGCCTCAGTTTTTTCATAAAATGAGAGTAACAATAACTTAGGTTTTTGGAGGCAGGATTATATGAAATAGGCAGTATAAAGTGCTGGGTAGCTTGTTAGTGCTTCTCACCTAGTGAGAGCTCAGATCAATATCATTCCCTTTGGTTTTTCACTGCCCTCCTTACTGTGTAAAATAACCCCCCAAAAAGATTCTTCCAGGTAAGAAATATATATTCATATTTTACTGTTGCCAGTATTCATGAATGATCATTGAAATATACATGCTTGTTCTTAAAAAGTAAATCTGTCCAATGTTTTTTCCAGGAAAGCTGTTTTAAAATCTTCTTTTGAAAATGTTTGTTCAGATGATGACTTATCAAAGGAAAACATGGGTATGTGAAGGCCTGTCTTGCTTTTAGTTCCTTCACCTATATTTAATTCCACCAAACGTAATTTTAGTCCTTTGAAGAAAACTAAAGGTACATGTATATGTATATGAGAAACATTAGTGTCGTTCTGGTATTAATTTACATACTAGGGCTTTTCCAGTGTCTTTAAATTTCTGTCCTCTCAAATTAGATTTTGTCTGGCTTTGTCATATGTTTGATTTTTTTTTTTAATAAAGCACTAGCAGTTATAGGAGGAAATACCAACATCAGTACCTTTCAGTCTAGAATTCTCTATTCCACATTTAGTCAGGGCTGCCAAAGGAGGAGAAGGAAGGGAAGCAGAGCCTGGGGCTCCCAGCTGAGCTTCTTGCCGTGGGTGCTAGAGCACTGTAGGGAGAAGGTGGCCTGTCGGGGAAAGGCTCTTCTCTCAGAAGCACCTTGCTCTTTCTACATTTTCCGTGGTCTTGGAAAGAGGCACGTGCTTGTTTGCACGGTGGAACTTGGCTGTCACACGCAGAGGCTTCACAGCCGATTGAATCCATAGAAGCAGTCGGTCCTCTCTTCCTCTCCTGCAGCCACCCCCACGTCCTATGGGGCCGAGTGCGCCGTTTGTACGTAGTCTCGTAGAACGGAAGGAAGGACAGAGTGGTTATTTTATATCTTCCTTTTGTGTCCTAAACCACTACAGAATTCTGTTGTTCTCTTCTTAGTCTGCTCCTGCTTTCCTGCTAATTAAGGTACCTCCTTTTTTGGCGAGGGAGTGCACCTTTGTTCCTTTGCCTCACATGATAGCTCACATATTCCTGCAGAAACCAAAGTCATTTTATCCCTAGAGTGAGTTCCCACTACGTGACCCTGACACCACAGCTGGATCCTCCTCCCCTCCAACTGGCACAGGATCCTTCAGGAGAGATCCTAGGGCACCAGGGATCCATGGACCAGAAGTGACTGCCCGGTCGGTAGTCTCCCTGTTGCCTGGCCCCGAAAGCCTCCGGAGTTCACTGTCTCAGTGGCCTCACTGGTCTGTGTCTCTCTCCTCCAAAGCCGTTTGAACTGAAGAGCACAATCGGCTCATCTTCTGTGTTCTCTGTCCGCTTCCTGAAACAGTGGTGCTTTTTCAGTAGTTTGCATCCTCTTCAGATTCTTTATTCACTACTCATATTTCTGTGGCTTCCTTGATCCAGGTCTCTGATGTCTCTCATTTCTTCTTAGCTTAAGGTAGGATCAGTCCTAGAACAAACAACAAAGAAAAATGATAGCATCTGACTCTTGAGTCTCGGCTCCACGTTGAGGCCCTCTTTCTTTACACTCTGGGGGCTCATGTCTCCCCTGTGTCCTCCACCCCAGCTGTGATGTGCCCTCTTGGCTTCATGCTCTGCAGTTGCTTCTCTCTCCCTTAGTTCAAGATCCCAGGGAGAGTCAAGTACATGCAACTACCCTACCTTTTCAGACATCAGTTTCTTCATCTGTAATAAAGAAAATGCAAGAGAAGCTGTCTTATCCAAGAGAGAGAGGACTGTTTCTGGAAAACAACAGAAAAAGTTGAGGAATCATTAAATAAATGATTAAATTGTGTGTTCATGGGTGTGTAAAGATTTAATCTAATTCTGGGGTGGGAGATAAATTATGAGTTTGGGGTTAACATTTACACACTACTGTGTATGAAATAGAGGACCTACTCTATAGCACAGGGAATTGTACTCAATATTTTGTAATATTTTCTAATAACTTATAATGGAAAAGAATCTGAGAAAGAATATATATGTGTGTGTGTATATAACTGAATCACTTTGCTGTACACCTGAAACTAACACAACATTGTAAATTTACTATAGTTTTGAAAAATGGTTATAAAAAAAGATTTGATCTGGGAAATAACTATTTGTGGAGTATGTCTGTATTTTCTGGGAAATTGCTACCAGGAATATCTTGTATTATGTTTGATTATCCCTATAACCCATTTTTTTTCAGTGTTTAGGGACCAAAAAAATCCATCTATGATGGTGAAATAATAATAGAATAATAATGATGATAATGATAAACTACACCTGTAACAGTTACTGTGTCTTCACTTTTCTAAACATTTCATGTATATTAGTTTAATCCTCACTGTATGAGATGAATAAAGTATATTTTATTATAATTCCTATGGTATCAGTGGAGAAACAGAGGCACTTAATAGGTTATATGCCTTTTCTAAGGTCACATAGCTTCTTAAAATTAATCAGTGTTTGCAGCTGTTTCCTTGGTTGCTTTAGTAGAAGCTTACAGCTAAAGTTATGGTTTTTCAGTGTGGCTCAGTGGTAAAGAATCCGCCTGCCAATGCAGGAGACATGAGTTGGATCCCTGGGTCAGGAAGATTCCCTGGAGTAGGAAATGTCAGCTTACTCCTGTATTCTTGCCTGGAATTTCCCATGGACAGAGGAGGGTGACGGACTGCAGTCCATGGGGTCACAAATAGTCAGACATGACTGGCCACTCGTGCAGTCACAGTCGTATCCAGCACTGCTAGTTGGTCTGTGCGTCTCTTTAAAGTGTAATCATTGCCCTCCATATCCCCTTAATGAACAGATTTTTTGCTTCTCTTATTTTTAGTCTTTGAGCTTTTGTCACTTGTTTTATTGTATCAGTGTTGTCTGTTGTTAAATACCTCATTTCTCTTTGCAGAGTAGGCAGTCTATAAAAGTTTTAATAAAAGATTAACATATCGTCAGTATCAGCTGAGTCACTCAGTTGTGTTTGACTCTTTGCAGCCCTATGGACTGCAGCACGCCAGGCTTCCTTGTCCATCACCAACTCCTGAAGGTTGCTTAAACCATGTCAGTTGAGTTGATGATACCATCCAACCATCTCATCCTCTGTCATCCCCTTCTCCTCCTGTATTGACATATAACCCTGGATTAGTTAACAGTCTACTAACATTCATGAGTAATGAAAGGGATGTGTTCATCATCCACCTGGGACAGGGGAGCATGGCAGAGAATGGCTGATACAGAAAAGATCTGGTTGATGTCTGGATGAGCCAGGCAGCAGGAAAAGGCGTTAGGCCTGGGTGGGGCAGAAGGCTGATAGAGGAGAAGGCTGCTATCTTGCTGCTGAAGGCAGACTTGGCCTGCCTGGTCTGGGTTGGAAGTTATCTTTATCCTCTGGGCCCTCCTGCCCTCGTGTCTGGTTGTTCTAGGTAGGCACCTTCTTCTTCATTCACTTGAGCCTGTAGTTCCCTCATCTCTACATTTACATCCTAAGCTGATAGAAGAGGCTTTGTGGTTACTTGAAAACAAATCAAAACCAAGTGCTTTTTCCTCCTCTTCACCTTCCTCCTCTAGAAGAATGGCTTCAAAATGTCAACATTGAAATGGCATGGAAATTTTAAGATGCTGTTTTTCAGTGCCAAGTTTGAAGTAACTGAACCAGTGGCCTCCTATATAAAAGAGGAAGTAGCTTCTGTAAGCATTCAATAGAGAAGTAGAGAATAAAGAAAACTTCATTAATATATTATACATTGAAGGATTTTTCTAAAATAGTGACTGATTTATTGAGATAAACAGTAAGTTATTTCTTACCAGGAATGGAAAACCAGCACTAATTTATTTTATAAAAATTCATTTTAAAAAGCCAGATTCCTACTTCAGTGGTAGAGATACCTTTTTTCTTTTTTCCTTTTTTTTTTTTTTCCCCGCTTTCTCTGAGTGATAGAGCAGCTGTAATGGTACCACTTTACTCTCGACAACAAATTGAAGCAAGTCAGGAAAACTACCGGATAATCAGGATTGATAGAAGATGATTGGTCATGCAGTCAGCACAGACCTGCATTCCGTCTGTATCTTTGGAGATCATTACCAATTGTGATAACCTCGTTTGCAGATTACAGTAACTGCAACTTCTGAGAATTATTTTTGGACTCCCTGTGTTTGCAGTGTAGGAAAACCTTTTAGAAAAGCAACCCCCGTGTTCTGAAAGCAGGGTTTGACATCAGTCAAGGTGGTGTTATGAACCCTGCTTGACTTACGAAGCCACCCATTACATTGTCTACCCTTTGATCGAAAGGCAGTATACATGTTTATCCAGGTCACTTGAAAACAGAGAGCCTGCAATGGCACTCAGCAGTGACATTCATTATCATAAATGGACTGTAGTTTAGCCTAGCCTTAAAAATATAAGGGCTTCCCTGGTCGTTCAGCTGGTAAAAAATCCAGCTGCAGTGTGGGAGACCTGGGTTTGATCCCTGGGTTGGGAAGATCCCCTGGAGGAGGGCACAGCAACCCACTCTAGTATTCTTGCCTGGAGAATTTCATGGACAGAGGAGCCTGGCAGGCTGTAGTCCATGGGATTGCAAAGAGCTGGACATGACTAAGTGACTTTAACACACAACTTGGAAATACAAAGATGTTTGTGTGCCATTTTCTTTCACAGCAGAGTTCAAAATTCGTCTTCTCAACAGTGCATTAAAATGTCACCATCAATTTCCATAGACTCAAAATGTAAAATAAGAAAACACAACATCCATGAGTGGGACTGGGGAATTGACGTGAAGATAGTCACACTCTTGTTGTTAAGTGACAAGTTACTAAGTGAGAAACCTGTCACAAAGGGAGCTGACTCAACAAAACTGCTTCCATGAAAATGGACTTTCCTGAAAATTCTAATTCAGAAGCCATGGTGTTGCATTCGTATTTTTTACTCATCTTCAGGTGATTCTTATGCCCCAGATTTGGAATACTGGTTGTTCCAGAATGTGATAGCTCATACTCTGTGTTCTTAGGCATTAGCAGTTACCGCAGAACACAGATCTGTATGCTTACAATTCATGTGTAAGTCATGGTTTTTTGTCTGTGTTGTTTCTGAACACAGGAACTGATTTTGAGGTGTAGAGTGGCTTATCAAAAAATTGCTTTCAAACTGTTTTGAGAGTTTTCCTCAGAGGAGACCTGAGACTGGCTGGGTGGAGATGATGACCAGGAAGTCTCGCTGGTCTGTGGCTCTTCTCTCAGATCCTTGACCCTTGGAAGGCACAAAATAAACATTTGTCAGTTGAATAAAAGAAAATGATAATACAAATGGATTTTTTTGAACTGGAACATTTCACATTAATAATCTCTATTTATTAACTTTATAACATGCCTAATTTATAAGGATACCTGTCTGTGTAAACTCACACACAAATGGATAGATGTGTATATCATACTATACAAACTAAAATTAATGTTATTGCTGGGAGCACCTTGCTTCCATATTCACTGATAGTATTTTAGCCCTGAAGGGTGTGTCCTGCTTGGGTTTCATGAACTTTCAGCTGCTCTACATCTGTGGTGTGGTTTTTGATGACCTGCCAGTGTGTAGTGGATGATGGGGTGTATGTCAGATTTGTATAACCAGAATGGAAGATGATGGGGCGTGTGCCTTTCTCTCTGAGTCATGCTTCCCGTGGAAGACTTTTCAGGGCCCCATCTGTCTGCTGTGCAGGAGCAGGTCACTAGCCTCCTCCCTTGACCTTTACTTCAGAAAGATTCAATGTCAATTGAAAATGTTTGTTTTATTTAAATAGGGAACTCAGTTGATATTGTTAATCAGCAGTCGGGTCTATAGAGTTATAATAGGTATTTATATCTTTGTTGGGAATATTATATCAGCAAGTTCAACAAATTACCAGATATTCTGCTTACTTATGTATTTCTGTCACAGTAGCAGAAAAATCACACAGCCTTTATAAGTATGTGAATTTTTAAAAAAATTAGATTAGGCAGTTAAGACGCATTGATATTTTGATTAAGAATAGACTAGGGCTTCCCTTGCAGCTTAGATGGTAAAGAATCTGCCTGCAGTGCAGGAGAACTGAATTCGATCTCCTGGAGAAGGGAATGGCTACCCACTCCAGTATTCATGCCTGGAGAATTCCATGGACAGAAGACCCTCATGAGCTACAGTCCCTGGGGTCGCAAAGAGTCGGACACGACTGAGCAACTAACACTTTCACTTTACATACTCAGCCTGGATTTAGCCTTGACAATTACTTGGCTTCCCCTTTTAAACAGTAGTTTTAATAGTTTATTGCAGGGTTTAACAAATTGTGGGTCATGATTATCTGTTGCTGCTTGTTCTTGTAAATAAAGTTTTATTGGGACACAACCACTCCCATTTGGTTGAAGGTGGCGCTGTAGTAAAGAATCCACCTACCAATATAGGAGGTGCAAGAGGTTCAATCCCTGGGTTGAGAAGTTTCCCTGAGGAGGAAATGGCAATCCACTCCAGTAGCCTTCCTTGGAAAATCCCATGGATAGAAGAGCATGGTGGGCTACAGTCTGTGGGGTTGCAAAGAGTTGGAAATGACTGAGCATGCACTCACGTATGGTTTGTTTTCTAATAGCAGAGTTGAGAGTAGCTGTGACGGAGACCATCTGACCCATAAAGCCTGAAATATTTACTCTATTGTCCTTCATAGAAAAAAAGTTGCTGACCCCTGGTCTATAAGTAACAACTTAATTTGGTGCCCTTGGCTTCTTATTTTAAAAATACAGATGTACACTCATGGCTGATTCATGTGAATGTATGGCAAAAACCACTACAATATTGTAAAGTAATTAGCCTCCGCTTAAATAAGTTAATTTTTAAATAAATAAAAAATAATTTAGTGTCAGGGATACTTATAGTCCACATATAGCAAGAATGTCCCTTACATTTGTCAAGGAATAATTATAAAAGATTCACCTGAAAATCCACAGTAATTTTGTATCAAGCAGAGGCTATAACTGAAAGTTATACAAAATACTTTTTATCTTGTTCAGTTCAGTTCAGTCGCTCAGTCGTGACCCACTCTTTGAGAGCCCATGAACTGCAGCACGCCAGGCTTCCCAGTCCATCACCAACTCCTGGAGCTTGCTCAAACTCATGTCCATCAAGTTGGTAATGCCGTCCAACCATCTCATCCGTCCCCTTCTCCTGTTTTTTTGTTGTTGGGTTTTTGTTGTTTTTTTTCTTTACTATTTTAACAACATTTCTTAGTTGTCTCTGAGACAGAATGTTTACTGAAGGAGCTGGAGCAAATGCTAGAGCAAGCCCTGGAGCACACGGCCACCCACGAGGAGCCTGCAGAGGAGTGCGGGGAGGACGTGAGTACAGGAGAAGAGGTAAGATCCCTAGTGACCCTCAGGCCTGAAGAGCAACCTCAGATCCTTAAATGGCAGAAATTGTTCCCAGATACTCATTTCCATTATATGGGAAGTTCCTTTCGCTTCTGAAATGTGAGCCCTTGGTTATTATGAGGTGAACAAGAAACTAGTGGCCTGTGGAGAAATCAGAATGCATCTATCAGTCTTTGAAAAATATATGCTTGAGCCAAGGAGCTGTTTTATTTTGGGTCTTTGGGGCTGGAATGAAGAGGGATAGTGAGACTCACTGATGCCAGGGAGGTACTGATCTCCGCATTCAGGAGACGCACCAGAGCAAGAGGCCCCCGGGAAAGCTGCCCTGCCTGGCCATGCACAGGGCTGACCTCCAAGGGGAAGTTTTCACCAGGTAGTATTTCACCGTTCTTAACCAGATGGTCTTTTTTTTTCCCCCTTTTGGCCAGCCAAGGTGGGCTGAGAAAGGCCATGTGTGCTTACTGTATTCAATACTTATAAATGACAGCAGAGATTTTAAGGTGGCTGACACATTGCTCAGCACAACAGCAAGCCCAGGTCATTAACACCGCGCAGCAGGGTAGCAGGTGTGAAAGAAGTCAGCCGAGAGGCAGGCGCTGAGACTCGGTGGCCCAGCTGTGCCCGAGTAGGTAGGAGGGAAACGGCAGCGGGGAGCCCTGACCCTTCCACTCATTCCTCTTCTCATGCCTTGTTTGGCTACCCACTGTGCCTGGACTCAGGAAGCGAGGGACGGGAGATGGGCTCAGCATACGGTCCTCGTGTCCCCTTCCTGGTCCAGGCAGTGAGGACTCAGGACTGGCTAAGGCTGCCTGTCACTTGCCTCAGGGGACTGTTAAATGAGGCACACCAGAAAAAGCGCTTTGCAGAGTGGGTGACTCCTAAGACTGGCTATTACTACAGATGAGAATTGGCTGTGGCAGCCTCTGGAGAGAATAGAAGCTAAGAGTTCCTCACCTAGTCTCCGTCACCACATCCTCCCTTTGCAAAACTACCCATCCCCAAGTCTTCTGTTCTGAGGTGCAGAAAAGGTGGCGTTATAAATGGACAAGATTGTTCATCCACTTTGGCTGATTTCATTCAGAACTCCAGCAAGAACAAAGATGATTCTTAAACACTTCCTTGGTTAAGTTACAAATCATGAAGATACACAAAATTTGCAGTTGAGATCAAACTTTAAAGGAAAATAAAATTTAAATAAAATTATTGGTAAAAACATTGAGTTGAAAAACATAATTGTTTTCTTGGTCGGCGATCTCAACTTGTTCTTGAATTGCCATGGATTGCAAAACCTATTTCTCTGATTAGAGTCCCTTAAAAAAAAAATCTTGTTCACTCTGTAGATCTTACCCCTTGTAGAACAAGAGCTGTAGATTGGTGACATTTATTGTATACATGTGGTTAATATATAAATTATTCTTTACTGGCAAATGTGTATTTTGTTTGAGCACCATATGGTTTTGTGCAGGGGTTTTTTTCAGTCTTAGCAGTTTGTCTATTCAAAAATACAGGCAGGTTGATTTTTATAGAAATGTCCTGGAGCTTTTACAGCCACAAAATTGGCTTCTATTTTGCCATTATAACTAGTAACTTGATAGAACAGAAAATTACTTCTGATTTTTATTCTGGAGAGAATAGAAGCTAAGAGTTCCTCACCTAGTCTCCGTCACCACATCCTCCCTTTGCAAAACTACCCATCCCCAAGTCTTCTGTTCTGAGGTGCAGAAAAGGTGGCGTTATAAATGGACAAGATTGTTCATCCACTTTGGCTGATTTCATTCAGAACTCCAGCAAGAACAAAGATGATTCTTAAACACTTCCTTGGTTAAGTTACAAATCATGAAGATACACAAAATTTGCAGTTGAGATCAAACTTTAAAGGAAAATAAAATTTAAATAAAATTATTGGTAAAAACATTGAGTTGAAAAACATAATTGTTTTCTTGGTCGGCGATCTCAACTTGTTCTTGAATTGCCATGGATTGCAAAACCTATTTCTCTGATTAGAGTCCCTTAAAAAAAAAATCTTGTTCACTCTGTAGATCTTACCCCTTGTAGAACAAGAGCTGTAGATTGGTGACATTTATTGTATACATGTGGTTAATATATAAATTATTCTTTACTGGCAAATGTGTATTTTGTTTGAGCACCATATGGTTTTGTGCAGGGGTTTTTTTCAGTCTTAGCAGTTTGTCTATTCAAAAATACAGGCAGGTTGATTTTTATAGAAATGTCCTGGAGCTTTTACAGCCACAAAATTGGCTTCTATTTTGCCATTATAACTAGTAACTTGATAGAACAGAAAATTACTTCTGATTTTTATGTCTTAAGGTAAAATACATAGTTTTAGTACATCACCAGGCAGGAGCTTGGCCTTTGTTTAGATTCTTATAATGTTTTATGCTTTCAAAAGGCATTTAGGAATTATAAAAATTAACTGTTTTAACTTGCTGGCAGGCAGGTGAGTGCTGCCTGCTGACTGGTTCGCAAGCCTCTCTCCACACAGGGCTTTAGAAGCCTGGAATTCATGCCAGGTTGGGGTACTTACTGCCTTGTTCACTTTTAAAAGAGGAGAATAGCAATGAGACCAGCTGTCAGAGCTGGAGCAATTTCCAGCTTAAAGGTAAAGAAATGATTTCTTTTTTCCTTTCTTTTTTCCTTCCTTCCTTTTTTTTTTCTTTTTTTGCATTAGTATGAAAAATTAACATGGCTTCCAAAGGTAAGATGTGTTTTGTTTTTAGAAAGTGGTTAAGTGTTTTGTCAAAGAAAGTGGTCTTTTATAAGCTAACACACCAGAAGAGGATACACCTGATAATTTTGAAGTTCTGAGCGTCTTTATTCTCTGGGCAGATACTGTTTGAGCTGTTTTCAAAGTTGTAAATATAATGTTTTCATCATGCATTTCATGTGTGAGGTTTCAAGTTGATTACTCTCAAGCACTTATACCAATGAATTGAGAATAGCAACATGAACAAAAGCATACACACATGGATAATCAAAATCCATTTTTGTTTGTTATTCAAGTACTCAGAGATTGTCTTCCTCAGTAGACTCACCTTTCTAATCATGTTCCTAGCTAACATTAACACTGGTTGACATGCCTTGACTTTGAAAAGAATGGAAGGGAATTAATTTCAGACTGTTACAAAATCCACCTAAATAATTCACAAACTAGATAATCCATATACAAATAGGACAGAGTTTACTGAATACGTCTTTGTAATAAGTGGTACATTTTTGATACATGAAAGTAGGAAGTACTTGTATAAACTGCGTGAGTTTTGTTTTGATTTGTTTTTTCACATTGTATAGGAAGTTACCTCTGCCTTTAAAGAACCTTGAAATTGTACACCTTGTGTGTGCATGTGAATGTTTGCCTTGTTTTCAGCTGTGTCCTTTCCAAACAAACCAGGGCACCTACTTCCTATCCATAAGGAATGAGAAGATGGTCACCAGAAGTGTGACTAAAACGGTTTTCACTTGTATTCTCCATAGTGGTCCATTTTAAAATAAGAAATATAGAAAACTTGCAGAATTTTAATTTTAATGGTCACATTTTTCCAATTCAAAAGGTTAAAGCTAAAAATGTATGATGTTGAGGGGTAGAGATAGGACTAAACATTCAGTTACTTTGACACTGACACTTACTGTACATTATATTTTATGTGGGGAGTATTTTTGACCACCAGCGTAACAGAACACCTTGTTAAGGAGTTGCTGGCGGTTTTATGTTTTGTTCAGATGATTAAGCCTTGTCTTCAAGTCAATCTGATGACTTCTGTGGTTATTTTTACAGTTGCCTGAATGTGGCCCTGAAGTTCTTGCAGGCAGCTCTCTTGAAAACCACTGTGAAGAGGACTGTCTTATAATTGATGGGCGAAGACTAAAAGCTGGAGAATGTATTGAAAATATAACTAAGAAGTTTAAAGAAATAGATGCTTTGATGTCTGAATTTTAGGGCACTATAGATATTTTCAAAAGTTAATTATAAAAACATTTACATCTTTACGTTTTCCCAAAGTTAAAACTTAAAACTGTTTTGTGAAACATTTTACCAAAGTTGTAATTTATAATAACTTTTGCTTTGTATTTTGAGAGTATCCATTGTTTTGAGAGATAATCAGATGGTATTTAAATTAATGTAATTTTGGAATCTGAGAACCCTGATGTTTATATTTGTGGATTTTTTTCTTATTTGCCTTAATTTTAAAATAGTTTATGAAACTTACTTAACAAATACATGCTTTATAATGATTTAATTTAGCTCCTTTGTTCAAGTGTGGCTAACTGTTAAAATGACTGCAAGTGGTATTATAATTCTTACAAATAATTCAGATCCAGTATTCTTAGAGAATGTGTATTTGTAGTAGAAATAAGCTACTGCAAAATAAAAGGAAATGATAAAAAATAATTGTGTAATATAGTTGGAGCTTTTCTTAAAAAGCAAAAATGTTAATTGCCTTATTATTTTGGAAACAGTCATTTCAACCACAGTTCCCAAACTGACTGTTTAGTAGAGTCTGTGAAGGGTCTTTGGAAGGTCAGGATCCTGGACACTTCCCCTCTGAATCAGAATCTCTGGAGGCAAGGATGGGAAATGTAATTTAAAATATAGAGATAAGTTAAACATCTTCGGGGGAAGAGAAAAAGATGGTGGCGGAATAGGACGGGGAGGACACTTTCTCCCTCACTACTTCATCAAAAGAACACTTCAACGATGAATAAATTCCACAAAACAACTTCTGAATGCTGGAAGAGGACATCAGGCATCCAGCAAAGCAGATTATTGGCTTCAAAAA
>SJYC01098487.1:0-37668 GCA_006408675.1 Madoqua kirkii
TGGAAAACAATCTAGTGGTTCTAAAAAAATAAGAATTACCATATGATCCAGCAATTCTGCTCCTGGGTATAGGCCCAGAAGAACTGAAATCGGGGACTCACATGTTTGTATATGTGTGTTCTGAGCAGCATTAGCCACGTATCCTTCTGCAGATAAATGGAGAAACAAAATGTGGTCTGCACATGCAGCAGAATCGTGTTTATTCTTAAAAAGGTAGGAAATTTAGCATCTGCTACAACACGGATGAAACTTTAGAAAGTTTCAATGTGGGTGGAACTTTCACTGTGTTAAGAGAAATACACCATTCACAGAAGGACACATATTGTAAGGTTCTGCTTACCTGAGGGACCCAGAGTAGTCAGATTCATACAGAGTAGAGTGGTGACTGTCGGGGCTGGGGAGAGGAAAGGGGCGGGGGTCAGTGTTTAGTGGGAACGGAGTTTCAGTTTTGCAGATAAGAGTTCTGGAGATGGATGGGATAAATGTCGGACAGCCATGTGAACGTGCTCAGTGTCAACTGAACTGCGCACGTAACTATGATTCAGGCAGTCAGTTTTGTAGTATGTGTGTTGTGCCACAGTGGAAAAGGAGCTTTTGAAATCAGCTAGCTCGGTTCCTCAGTCAGGGTCCAGTTGGGAAAGCTGACACCACCCCCACCTTTCAGATACGAGGGGCTGTGCTAGAAGGTATCAGCTATGCGGTGGTGACCGGGCTTGTGAAGATTGGCAAGGACAGGAGGCAGGTGCAGCCCGGGCTGCAGGCCCCGGGGGAGGATGTGGTACCTACTCCAGAACCAGGCTACACAGAGGCAGTCAAAGCCCCTGGGAGCAGGTGCACCCCAGTGGATGGCCGGGGGCTGGGGAGGAGGAGCGGCAGAGAGCCCAAAGCCCACCTGCTGCCCCGCTCGCTGTCCACAGCCTACCCCAGCTTACGCTAAGACGGTGTGCGGGGAATCCAGACACGTCACTCCTGTGACGTGGGTAGAGCAGGGGTGCGGCAGACACGGTGAGGGACACGTGTGAGAGGGAGCCAGCGACTTTCCCCACCACTGAGAAAACCCTTCCCATTTCTGTAGAATAAATGTTTAAAATCTCCCTACACTGATTTTCCAACATGACGATGCTCAGTGATGCTGGTTAATCTGTTACATTAATTCACCTTCTGCAGGTTGGACACATTCAAGTAGAATCCATAGAGAGAGAGATTTGATCAGAGGGTTGCCTTTGGGCGTCATTCAAGGCTTCAGAGACTGTCTCTTGGCAATCAAAGTCATCCTGAGCTGCTGGCAGCCCATTTCATTTCGTTTTGATTTCTGTTTGTAATTGTGAGCTCACATGGACCACAATTCCTACTGTTCCTTCAAACTATTCCTCAAAACTCCTGCTGTTCCGTAAGAAGTTGATCCCTTTTCCTTTCACTCACCCAGGTCTAGGTCAGTGTACATTTTCTTTGCAGCCTCAGCCTCCAGGTTTACTTGGTATCTAATGCATGTAGTAACTGTGATTTGTCTCTCACTGTAGTAACTGTTGATTTGTCTATTTTTTTTTCTGCATAAGCCTCAATTATGTGAGAGCAAAGACAGTATACTATATATGTATATGGAAGCAAAAGTCAGTCAGTCGTGTCTGACTCTTTTCGACCCCATGGACTATATATAAAGTCCATGGAATTCTCCAGGCCAGAATACTGGAGTGGGTAGCCTTTCCCTTCTCCAGGGGATCTTTCCAACTCTTTGGTCCTCGGATTGCGAAGATTCCCTGGAGGAGGAAATGGCAACCTACTCTGTGTGTGTACACTATTGAATCTCTACCACTAACTGACAATAACCAAGGCAAGGCCGGTTCCGTTGTTGTTGAATCTGATCTGACTGTTTGCGACCCCATGGACTGTAGCCCACCAGACTCCTCTGTCCATGGACTTCCCTGGCAAGAATATTGCAGTGGATTGCCATTTTCTTAATGAAAAGCTATTTGATGAGTAGGAGAAATACAACCAGGCACCTACCTGTCAGGAGCCAGAAACAGAGGAGGTAGAGCTTCAGGTGAGCTGGTCAGTGCTAGTGATGAAGAAGAGCAGCGCTGCCCGTGCACATTATGAAGGACGACTGAGAGCTGGTTTTAACAAAGTGCTTTGTGAATGTTTATTTTGAAAAATTCCAATAGACAATCAGAAGTCTGGAAGTGGCTCCAGCAGAGATTTTGGGGCTTAGAGATAAAGGTTTAAATTAATAGGTGGGCTTTGTATAGGAATGCTGAAGCAGCAGCTTGTTTTTCCCACTGACAGCTGCCACAGGGTCTCCACCTGTCTCATAGTCTCTTCTCACATCTTGACAGCTGGTGTCTCTGCAGCCTCCCCTTGGAGCTGGGTCGGTGGGGGGGCTTTGTGTTTGCCTGACCAGCGGAACACCGCAGGAGTGACACTGTGACCCACTCATAAAGATGCCCGGTGCCCCCCACCTTCCAGAAGGCTCCTTGCTCTTGGAAGCCGGCCTCCGCGCTGTGAGGAAGCCCAAGCAGCTCCCGGTGAGGCCCTAGTTGTGGTCACGACCCCGAGCGCCCAGCCAAGCCACGTGACCCGTGGTCCCCGGCGCGGCACTGCCGCCTAGCTCTGCGTGCCCCGCAGGTGTGCGGGTGACGCAAGGGACTGTTCTCCCGAGGGGCACCGAGCTCACTGATCACGGACATGCACAGGCGTGCGGGAGGACCGGGGCGCGGGCCAGGCAGCTCTTGTTCTGCCCCAGCTGGGTGCTGCTTTAGTCCCGCTACCCGTTCTGTCAGAGCCTGAGTTCCCCTGGGCACAGCGTGAGGCTCATAATGGCTCTGCAGAGAGACGGCAGGGTCATGAAAGAGACGCCGCCTGTTGATGCCTGATGCTCGGCTGGGTCTTTCTGGCGATCGACAGCGATGCCGTTCCCCAAGATGAGGACATTTCGTGAGCTCTCTGAAGAAAGGTCACATGGAGCACAGGTCTCTTGATGATGAGGAGGGAAAGGAGAGAGAAAAGGACAGTTGTGATGGGACAGTCAGAGGACATGGAGGGAACGAAGACCGAGGCGCTTCCTGGGATGTTTGGTGTGAAACACGGGGCAGCTCAGATCAGAAGCCAGAAAGGCATTGGTGTAGGCGGGGGCTGGGCGGGGCAGTGACCCGTGACGTGTAACTCAACTGTGCCCACAGAGCAGGGGGCTGGCAGCCTGCATCCTGAGAGAGGAGCCAGCAGAAGCAGTCTGTGCTCATTGAAGGCCTTCCTTTCTAAGCTATAGGATATTCTTAAGAGACTTGTGCACTGTTGCAAAGGTGTACGCCAGCCAGCGAGATTTGAATTTTCCCACTGTGAGTGGTCCTTCTCTTTTCTCTGGAGATACATTAAGGTGAGTGTTGCTGGTCATCGCCCACACAATACTGGGTTTCCCTGTGAACTCGCTTATTCTGTTTATTGCCGTCTCTGTGGATTGTTTCCCGTGTTTCATATTTGCATTTAAATACCCGATTCCCCAAATGTCTTACCTGATTATTACTGTAGTTGCACATGTTACTTATACTCTGGTTCTAAAACGAAGAGCAACAGTACAGATAAAGGCTATGATGACTCAGAGACCAACGGCCATGTCTAGAAATAAGGGAAGAGGCTTGCTATTTAAAAAAATTTTTAATTTTATATTGGAGTAGAATTGATTTACACCGTTGTGTTAGTTTCAGGCGTACTGCAAAGTGATTTAGTTATACGAGACTGGCTGCTTAATAGGTGAAAATGAACCTGTATCATTAGAAACTACAGAGGGGTTCCCCATCCCCGGGTTAGTGGATCCAGTCAGTGTGCAATTAATTGGTCAGAAAACATCTGCTGCTGTTATCTCAGAGTCTTTTGGCTGAAAGGGACTTCCAGTTCCTCAATTCATGAAAAATGGAGAGGGAGACTCAGACAAGGTCCCTGTGTCAAGCTGCAGTGACTTACCCGCCTGCAGTGGTTCAGTGACATTGACACAGACATGACCACGGGAATTCCATGGTGAGAGCGCAGTTTCCAACGGCCTCTTGTCTTTTCTGAAGACTAAATTTTCAAGATGAGATGCAAAGTCATTTTTAAGCCTTCATGTACAAGGTTTTTAATATTCATTCTCAAACATTTATTTAGTCCTCACCACGTGCAGGGCCCTGCATTAGGTACGTCTTCTAAAATAAGCCATGTGAGGGAATGAAAAGTAATTTCCGATTTAAAAAGCCAAATTATGAAAATGTAATATTTATTAGGCACTTGTAAGATAAAAGGCACTTGCTAGAGCATCACCTCTGCCAGCTTTACACCTCCGTGGAATTTCTGGTTTGCTCAAGTTGATATGGGTCTGATGCTAATGGGGACAAGGGCAGGAGTGTAATTCCTGAGAGCCTGGCGTGACGAATGTTAATTCTGACCGATCATGTCCAACACTCGGTAAATGAGTTCTACAGTTGAGGGGAGTGGTGCTGGCAGAGCTGATGGTGGTCTGGGGACCCCCCAGGACCAGGGAGGGATGTGAGAGGCGGGAAGAGGAGCTGTGCAGGGTGGGCTCCCAGAGCTTTCCCGCCTGGGCACCAGGCAGCGAGGGGGCTGGGAGACAGCACCTGGAGCTGAGAGTGAGGCTGAGTTCATTTAGGGGAATTAACACTTCTCTTCCTCTGAGGGTTCTTTCCAGGCATAGGGAGTTCATAATGCACTCCTGCGGCCTCTACTCTCCTCCTTTCTCTGCTCCAGGAGAAGTGTCTGATTGGGTGGATGTGTCCTGCCTGGTCCAGATATCCAGAAATACTATCAGTTCAGTTCAGTCACTCAGCCATGTCTGACTCTTTGAGACCCCATGGACTGCAGCACACCAGGCCTCCCTGCCCATCACCAGTTCCTGGAGCTTGCTGAAACTCATATCCATCAAGTCGGTGATGCCATCCAACCATCTCATCCTGTGTCATCCCCTATTCCTCCTGCCTTCAATCTTTCCCAGCATCAGGGTTTTTCCACTGAGTCAGTTCTTCATATCAGGTGGCCAAAGTATTGGAGCTTCAGCTTCTGCATCAGTCTTTCCAATGAATATTCAGGACTGATCTCCTTTAGGATGGACTGGTTGAATCTCCTTGCAGTCCAAGAGACTCTCAAGAGTCTTTTCCAGCACCACAATTCAAAAGCATCAATACAGTCACCTGCCTACAAGCACCAGCTCCCTCCTCCCACCCAGATTCATCAGTAGTAAAGGGGAATTCTGGCGCTGGTCAAGTTTAGAACCAACTCAGCAAAGCTGTCATTCTGTACAAGCAACAGGAAGACACACAGACCCTCTTCTCAGCAGACTTGCCTCCATATTGCTGGGCCTTTGCTATCAATCACACTCTCTCTTTTTTGTGTCTGCATAGGTCTTTGTTGCAGCATGCAGACTTTCTCTAGCTGTGGTGCGTGGGTTCTCTAGATGCCGTGCGTGGGCCCTCTGAGTTGTTGTGCATGGCTGAGTAGTTACCGCACCTGGGTTTCTCTAGTTGCAGTGTGGAGGCTTACTTGCTCTGAAGCGTGTGGGATCTTAGTTCCCCCGTCAGGGATCAAACCTGCATCCCCTGCATCTGAAGGTGGGTTGTAAACCACTGGACCAACAGGGCAGTCCCTGAGCCTCTGCTCTTAATACTGCAATCCCCTGGACTATTTTCAGGTCAAAGTCCCAAATCCCTGGGGTTTCTTATGTTCATAACTAAGCCTGTACATTTAGCTAAGAACAATGCATGTGTTTGGGCAAGTGAAGGATGTAGAGTCCTCCAAACATTACCTAAAATAACAGCTGGGGCTTGTGACTTAATTTTAATTCACTGTGTTGTTAGGCAGGGTCTCTGTGGAGCTATGTGAACACAGGATTTTAGGCCACCGATAAGGGGAGTGAACATTTTCTTCTTTCATTGTCGCTCTTGCCACTCTCTTCTGAGCTGGATTGATGTGGATAACGAAGAAACTCACCCTCCGTTTGTGAAGGCATGGAGAGCCTGGGTGAGGGCAGGAGGCTTAGGTGCCTGAATGAGGGTCAGGGCGAGTGATGAACGGCCTCTGAGCCAAACGTCCGAAAGCCTGTTGTCTAGAGTCCCCTGGAGTTTCTCTGTTTATTGGTTTCGGTTGCTAAGAAGTGACCGTCCTTAGCACTGAGGCTGTTGCCCTTGGCTACACATTTCTTTGTGGCCATAATCTTACATCACATGATACCATACCGGTAGCTGGCAAGGCAGAGATAATGAAATGTCTTCCTGGTGTTGGCCTCTTGGTATGAGGCAGCTTGTGTTAACTCCCTTTCTCAGTCAAAGGGAAGAGCTGACTTGAGTTTAGCAACATCCTCCTCCCTGTTAGGTAGGGATTTGCTGTTTGTTCTCTGAGATGTGTCAGTTAAAATCATGTCCCTTGAATTATCTCTTTCTTGATCACTGCCCCTTTCATGGGGTTCCTGGGAGCCTGCCTGGAGGTGGTGCTGTTATGGATGTGGGTGGTTGTGCTGATCTTCTCAGCCTGGAGAAAGAAAGGCTCCGTGGAGCTGGCGCCTGTTTCAAACTATGTGTATTTTTGTCCCCTCACCACCCCTCCCGTCTCCCTGCCCATTGATTCCACAGATTAGATAGTCACATTCAAGGTAGCTGTTGAGTGGATTTGTTTTCCTTTTTTAGTTTGTACAGTATTGCTTCTGTTTTATGTCTTGGTCTTTCTGCCTGTGGGATCTTAGTTTCCTGACTAGGGATCAAGCCTGCACTCCCTGCGTCGGAAGATGAAGTCTTAACCCCTGGGCTGCTGGGGACGTCTCCGAGTGCATTTCTAGCTTGAATTTCATTTGCCATCCTCTGGCTTCCTGACTCCTTGATCCTTCCTTTGTATCTCATCATCCATTGCGAGAGGAATCTTCAGGTTTGGGTATTTAGTTTCAACACAGACACCCTCTGAATTTAAGTAACTTCCTGAGGTGCATGCACCAATAAAATGCTGGGGGAGCGGGTGTCTTTCTGTGTCTTACACCCTGAATCCATTTGCAACTTTTTGTCTCTTTCTCTCAAGGCAGTTCTAAATGCGCCCCATGTCTGCTGCTGTTTGAAAAGCCTGTAAAATTCAAGCTACGTGATTATGAATACTATGAAAAAGGTTTTGACAACTTTTGATGGGATTTAATTCAAGTTAAACTCCTCTCATTCAAAATAATAAGCATAATGTTACTTATTATGCAGATGAGGCAGCGAGGCAGATGTTTGTCATCTCAGCGCATTCACTGGGGATTAATAAGTACACAAGCTACGGGGTTGGGGGGGAGCCTGGGTTCAACCTGGAATTTGGAAAAGGGCTGAGGAAGGCTGACTACTCTGAAGCTGCTCCGTCCAGTAAAGGGAGTGGGGACGGGAGGTGGGCAGCAACCACAGGAGGCCGTTTACATTTAGAGCAATCAAATGAACTCCAGTGAAAACAGAAAGTTTCCCGGTCACAGGGGCCACCCTGCAGCCACAGTGACCAGTGGCAGCTTATCGAAGAGCACAGACACAGCACATTTCTGTCGTCGTTGAAAGTCCTGCTGAACAGCACTGCTAACCACAGGGTTGTTAGAACAGCTAGGGATGCTTGCGGATTTCTCTCCTCAACGGGAACTTTACCTGAAAGCTTCTGGGCACATGTGATGATCTGTGAAGAGCCCAGTGGGAAGGAATTACCATCAGTTTGTAGCTATTGGTGTGCCATCCCCATGGCCCATGGGCTACAGTAGAGCTGTGCTTCTCAAACCCGAGATGTGCGGAGGCGCCACTTGGAGAGCTTAGCGTGCAGAGACTGACCCAGTTGGGCTGGAGTGGTGCCCGAGAGTCAGCGTTCTTATCCATCCCCTGGAGACGCTGCTGCCTTGGTCTTGGAAATGACAGTTGAAGAAGCATAGATCAGTATCACTGATTCCCAGTCCTGGCTGCATGTCATAATCAGCTGGGGTCCAAACACTTCTGAGACCTAGAACTCAACCCCAGAGGTTCTATTTTAATTTGTCTGGGGTGTAATCTAGTCACTGAAGACTTTTAAAAAGCTCGCCACCTGAATAAAATTTGATGGAGGTAAAGCAAGTCTATTGGGTCTGAGGACCGGAAACACTGGCCTCATCTGGAAGTTTGCTAGAGATGCAGATTCTTAGGTGCCCATCCTGCTGAGTTCTAATCTGCCTTCCAGGGACATTTGCCTGGTAATTTCATGTACATTACAGGTGAGACTACTGTTCCAGGTAGCCTTTAAAAGTAACCATTTATTGATCTGTGTACACGTGCTTTAAAAAAGTGTTCTTAAAGCAATAAGCTGTTAATTTCTAAAAATATTGTGTCATATAATTTAGTCCATTTGCACACCTAATTATTGTAGCTTTGACTGTCATGGCACAGGCACTAACGGTGGTTTCTGCCTGCATTATAACAGAAGGTATCAGTCAATAACACCTTCAGAGTGGACACTGGACTTCCACGTCTGAAGTCAAGAATTAACCAAATTTTTAAAGACTAAGTTCCACAAGTTTGCATTTAACAGATATTCAAGGTAAAGTCGAAGTCCCTTTTCAGGTTAGTTCATTGTTTAATTTTAGAAAAGTATACACTTCTAATTCATTACCAGAGATATACAGCATAGGTTCATTTTTACTTGATATGATTTTTCATCATGAAACATTCAGGTCTCAGATCCTTGGTGGTGAGGGGAGAGTAGGAAGGGACTGTAATGTCTTGACCAAAACAAAAATGTGTCTCACATTGTGTTTTTCTTTCCAAGTGGTATTTTAGAGGAACAGTGCCAAAGAATTATAAAGGAGCTGTGTGTTAGATCAGCGCTTCTCAGACTTGATTGGTAGGGACTGTGGCAAGGATCACTGGAAGAAGTTGTGTTAAAATGTAGACCCTGATGCTGTCAGCCTAGGACCGGCCTGAGATCCAGTATTTCAAGCAGTACAGGTGGTGGGACGCTGCTTGTCCGTTGATGACATTTTGAGTAACAAAAGACTAGATGACTCTTCAGGACACCTTCTTGTAAATCTCATTTCAGTGATTCAAAAAATCAAGTGGTCTGGTATAAACAATAATAATGGTGATTTTGTTGAAAGTGCTGATTTGCTCACTTGAATCATCCAAAAGAAAGATACCAAAAGGTCAGAATTATTCATAGCCCCATCATTAATGGAAAGCTGATGGGGAAGTGAAGTCATTTAAGGCAAAAGCAAAATAGTAACATAAATACCTCAGATGACTACCAGGGCAAAATTTTCAAAATGTTGCAAGCTGTCTGCAAGCTTGAAGTAGCATTTACATGCATAATTAGGTGCAATCAACAGTTTTGAAATGTAATATATTTTCTGAGCCCATATTTACTTATGACAGACGCAAAAAAAAATCTGTGTCCCCCAAAAAATAGAAAGGCAGAGAAAGGAAGAATATTTGCCTTTAACAATGGGAGCCTGTACAAGCACTTGCCTAAATCTAGAACAAATTCAGTCGAAGTATTGTATCTTTGTTTTGATTTGTTCTTCATTGAAGTTCACAAACACATTTTGGAAGTAACAAGCATGGAAGAATAATAACCTTCCAGCCAGTTATTCCAGCTCCTGTTGGAACTGACATATAAATTTTTATTTCTGCAACATAAAAGGAAAATCTGTCAAATTTAGAACTTTGTTGCACAGAACACCACTGACTTTCTTCCTGCCTTCAGAAGGGGCTTCATTCTTTGAAGATCCCAAATATCTTTTAGAATAATTTATAGAAAAAAGATTAATTAAACTGGCAATTCCTTCTTCCTAAATCAAGGTCCTCAGAGGATCACTCGTGGTGAATTTCTATCATCTTAGTATTTTCAATAAAACAGGCACTGAGTGTTCCCTGTGCCCTAAGGCCCTCTGCTAAGCACTTTACACAGATCATCTAATTTACCATTATAAAAATACTATGAGGATTGATTGATTACAGTGTACTGGGGAGGAAAGGGAGAGTAAGTGACTTCTTTAAAGGCAGAAGCTCTATATTTTCTTGGCTGGCACATTATCGCATGAGAGGTCATAGTGTCACTTAGAAAGGAGAGCAAATGTCAGACTTAAGCAAGCTCATGTTATTCTGAACAAACCCCCAATTTAGAAAATGAGCTTAAAATTGAATTTTCATAATTCTGAAGAAAGAATAATTTCACCCCTAAACTTTTCTTTTCAAAGGCACGTTCACATTGCATTATCCAGATTGACTGTGTGCACTGATTAAAGGGGCAGTTGACAAATCTCGTGGACAGAGGAACCTGACAGGCTACAGTTCATGGGGTTGAAAAGACTTGGACATGACTGAGCGACTTCACTAACTTATATCCTATTTAGAGTCAGAGATGAAGCAATTGCACTGAGGGATACGACATAATATGTCCTTGTGTAACTGCCTCTATTTGGACGGTATGTCTTGAAATTGTCAAAGTTGTCTTTAAGTAATGCAAAGTAGTCACAAGACAACTTTCCAGTTTCAGGAGGCGAGCATAGTCTGTGATACAATAAACAGCTTCTTAATAATCCTCTACTTCTCTCCACAGCTTCTGGAAGGTCCCTTCTGGGCGTGCGGAGTCGCCTTGGCCTTGGCAGATCCTGTGGAGTTGTAAACTGCTCCCCAGGAGGAAGGAGTGTTCAGTGTAGAAGTCATCCTAATCAGCTGACTGTCGGTGAGCCCCACTCTAAGAATTCCTAAGAATATCCTTGTCCTCTCCATCTGTCTCTCTAGATTTACAGATGCAGCTCACCGCCTGGCCCGGGGTCCCCGGCCCTCGGCGTATCCCTGCCCCTCGGCGTATCCCTGCCTGGGGACGGGCGCCCTTCCAGTGCAGAGGGGTGACTGGAAGCTGGCGCCCACGGGGGGCACCGGGCGGTTAAAGCCCGGGCGCGACCCCTCGCCTCTCTCCGCACACCCCCCGCCCCCACTACCCTCCCATCGCCCACCCCTCCGCTGCAGACCTTTACGATGCCCCTCGGCGTATCCCTGCCTGGGGACGGGCGCCCTTCCAGTGCAGAGGGGTGACTGGAAGCTGGCGCCCACGGGGGGCACCTGGCGGTTAAAGCCCGGGCGCGACCCCTCGCCTCTCTCCGCACACCCCCCGCCCCCACTACCCTCCCATCGCCCACCCCTCCGCTGCAGACCTTTACGTGGAACTCAGGCTAGCCGCCAGACTCGCGTCGTCGCCCTGGGCGCGGGACCTCACCCCTTGCGGGTGCCGCCCGCGACCCGCTCGAGGCGAGGGTAGGTGGACTGCCGCCTGGCCTCGCCACCGCCTGCCCCCTGCCGGTCCTCGCCCTCCAGCGCTGGGGGCGGCTCGGGGCCGCGGGAGCGCGGGGATGCCCTGTGCGCGGGAGGGTGACCCTGGCGACACGTGCGGCGGGAGGGAGCGAGGGAGGGGCCCAGGCCGCCGTGGTGGCGGGGTCACCCGGGCTTGGGGTGGGGGCCCTGCCCGCCAGCCCCGCGCCGGCTCCTCTCCTCCCAGCTCCGCCGTCGGTCGCGCGGCGCGGGTCGCCAAGGCCTGCCTGCCTCGCCCGGAGAGGGCGGGGTGAGGGGTCGGAGCCTGGTCAGCGGGCGGGGGTGGTGGGTTTCACTTACACCTGACCGGCCCCTCTCCTGTCAGTTTCGCCAGCAGGTCCCGGAGACGCGATTGTTCTTCCAGGAACTTTGTTCCGAGACGGAGGGGAGGGAGACGCCGAGGGGCCCCCGGAGAGGCTGGAAAGCGGAGAGGATCTGGAGGCCGGGCTGGGCGCGCGGCTGGGAGGCGTCGCCACCGCCGGGATGCGCTCGGCTTAGCGGGACTGCCGGGGGCGCCCGAAGGCCACCACTCCGAGGACGCGCAGCCCCCGCTGCTCGCGCTCCCCGGGCTGGCGCCGGCGGTGCCGAGCCAAGCAGCGAGCAGAGCGGCGGGGCGCGCGGGCGAAGGCTGGCGGGAGGGAGGGCGCGCAAGAGGCGGCCCCTCCTCGGCGAGCCATGCGTGCCGCGGGCAGCTAAGCCGCCGCCGGGCGCCGCTGCCAAGTCTGCGCTCCGCTTTTGTCTTGCCCTCCAGTGAATGGGAAGATGGAGATGGATGTGGAGGGAGTTTCTCCGCGCCCGGAGCCCATCCCCCGCTCCCAGGGGGCTGGAGGAGCCTGCCAGGCGCCGCACAGCCGCCCCAGCCCCAACCCCAGCCCCCGCCGCTGCCTCCGCAGCATCCGGCTCCGGATGAACCGCCGGGCGAGAGTGCCGGCGGCGCAGAGGACAGCGACGATCCCGAGGCGAGACCCAGCGGCGACAAGGGCGAGAGCAAGGTAGGTCCCCGCGTTGGCGCTGTGATACCTTGTGAACAAAACCAAGACGCTCTGGTAATAGCTGTCACTTTAACCCCTCCGCTCCCCCACCCCCTCTCTCGTCCAGGTCGGGGTGGCAGGGGGGGCTGCAGATGTGGCGAAGGCGTGAGATGATGCGGGATTGCTGGGTGAGAGTGACTTTCTGACCTGGAAGGCGTGTGCAAAGTCCGTCCTGGTTTCCGTAGTCAAGTGTTTGTGCAGAGAAAAGTCTCCTGGTCCAGGCGGTGTGATGCCAGGCAGGGCGCAGCATCCCGGGAGAGCGGGGTTGAGGACCGGTGCTCGCCCACACCGTGTCGCCAAGGCTTGTGCGGATGATCTAGGTCAAAGCGAAGCATGTTCTCTGGAGCTGCCAAGTGCTTCTGAGACTCTTTGTAGGGAGGTGACATCAACCTAAAGACGACAACGGTGGGAGCGAAGTTTGGCTCTTCTGCAGAAGGGAGAGCTCTGCCTCACCCGGCGCCAAGCTAGAGGTCCCGCTTTGCTCCTCCCCTGCACCCTCGTGCCTGGGAAGGGCAGGGACCAGGGGCCTGGCGGCAGGTGAGCCCTGGACGCCTTGTGTAGCCCTGCTGTGTCATTGTAGACCTGGAGACAGAGGCTGCTGACTGTGGAGAGAGGAGCTCCTCAGGTAATTGGGTTCCAAGAAGAAGTGGCTCAAATGCTCTTCCCTGGTGCTGATGTTTTTTTTCCTGTTGAAAAAATTGTAAAGGAGAGAAAGTGGCATAGAAAATAATGCCTTGGGGTAACGTTCTTAGAGTGTAGTTCCAACTTGGTCCCTGAGCAGGGTGTGCTTTCTCCATGCACACTTGGAGTTGAGTTTTGTGAATGCTGGTGTCGGCCGTCGTGTCTCGGCAAAGTCTGTACATGAGTTTCTTAATACGTTTTGAAAGTGGCTGTGAATGTTGGGGAAAAGTTGGTTCAACAAATTAGAATATTGGAACCAAAGAGGAATCAGTGGAAATACTTTCTAACTGTGGCTCACTTGAGGAAGTGTTCAAGAAAACAGCCCCTGTTCCTGGTGAGAAAAGACCTCAAGTCATGACGTGTTCCTCCTTGGAGATGGCCTGGGCTTTGGTTGCACCTTTCTGAAGGTGTGAGTGGACTAAACAACATCCAAAATATGCTGGGATCACATTGGATGATGCCTCTTTGTACTTGGAGACTGGCTCCCCTTAACGGGATTTTATTTGCACATCTTCAAAATTTTGTTTTGCATTTGGATTACTGAGCTAAGGCTTGAGATTGTGGTTTATCTAGCAAAATCTATATTGTAACTTAACATGACATTCTCCCAAGGAACTGGCATTTGAACACACTCTAGACTGGGCCAGGATGTTGTGTATAGGAGTTCTATTGCTGAACTATGAGGAATTTTAATATTCTAATGTCCTCAGCTTTTCAGTAACATTTGATTCAATGAATATGTAATTCTGTCATGACTGCATATTTACCACATGAAATGACTGCTCAGTTTCATGAAATAACCATAACTGAGCAGCGTGTTATCTAATTGAACTGTAAGTCTCTTTTGCAATGTGGGCAGTCATTAAAATATATAGCCTGTGTTGCCCTTTCCATGTTGCTGGTTCATATGCCCTGAGCATGAGAAATTCCTGCCATCAGCAAAAAATCTCTGCTTATTTGTTTCCCTCTGATGCACCACGCAAGCTGTATGATGTTCTGCGGGTTGTGGGGAGTGAGGAAGTCCATGCATGATATATGCTTGAGTAGGTGAAGAGAGGACGGAAAGTGGGTTGATTACATGTCACTAATTATCATATGTAGAAGTCTGAGTATTCCACTGATGTGACTGACTTTCTGTATGTCTGCAGTTTCTTGTGGTAGAAACAAATACTTTTTTTAAGGTGTTTGCCTTAAAAAATCATGTTGCCATCCTTCTCTTTACCCAGAAATCAGCTGAGTTAACCCTTTGCTATTATCTGCTACTCTCCTACCAATCCTTCTGAGATTTGAGGATGGTGACTGTGTCTCGGACTTTAATAACTAACTCTTTCTGTCTTTGATGTCTACTAAGGCAGGTTATACATTGATTTTTTTTTTTTTTTAGCAAATCCTGGTTTCATTAGCAGGGAGCATTTTTGGGGGTCTGGTCAAATTATTCTGCTAAGATATAAATGGAAGACAAACTAGGATAAAGTGGAATATGGTAGCTGCTTGGGGTGAAACTGGAGAGACAATCACAGTAGGCTTTAAACACAGCAATGTACAAATATAATGTATTGGATGGTTATTTTTGCTTCTTGTTCATGAATGTAATAAATCAATTTTTAATACTGTATTATTTATTTTAAATCTCCTCCCCACCCCCAAAGTGCAGGGCATTTATTTCAAGATTCTGGTTTGGGGCCACGCTTTTATTTTCTCCTGAGTTTACTCCAGTTGTCTTCTTGGAAAAGAAGTCAGAGCTTCCTGCCAGACCTGCTTGTCTCCGAAATTGCAGGTTCAGGTCATACGTCCTCTGAAAGTCTCTGAAATAGGAAGGAAGGTTAGAAAACTGGATCAGTCAAGGGATGTTTTTGCACCAGAGTTCATGATGTGATGGGTGCTTTCTGCTTCTAGAATAACAAGGCCTGATTCCTCTCTAGCAGCTGCTCTCCAGGGAGATGCTGTGGCAGCTGCACGCTGTATGTGCTCTGACTCCACACACTGGGGAGGACCCTCAATCAGCCAGTCCCCTGGGCTTGAAGGCAGGCTTACCTTGAGCCCTGGAAAAGACAGTCTCCTCTTCTGGTGATGATGTCCAGAGATAAAGTGGTGACCCCTGTGGGCGCCTGGGGAGAGGTTTCCTCACTCATCACCTCAAGAACCTCTTCCTCGTGTCTGAAAGGAGTTTCCGTCACCTGGGCAAGCTCTTTTCTTCCAGTCTTGCAGATGAAGATTAAGCAGTCCCTTTCCTTGAGTCGGAGACCTCCAGGTCCTTGAAAGTGTTCTCTACTCTGGGTGGGACCATTCTCAAAACCTTCTTGCAGAGTTTCCTTAGGTTATCACGTTCCATTCCTTTAGTGGCTTTTAAAACCTTTCTGAAATGCTTTGCTTGAGCTCAGTAACTCTCGGATAGGTATTTCCCAAACTTTGTTTGGAAATGTTTCTTGAAAATTTCCTTGTGTTGAGGACTAACCCCCCGGGTTCCTTACTCCATCTGTGTTACCAAGTTGCTTTCACCAATGTGTGGGTTCTTCCACTGACCCCAGGGAAGTGGTGTAAATGATCCTTTCTTGTCTGCTTTGTCTTCATGCAGTCCTCTCTTACCTCACTTCTCTCTCTCTCTCTTCCACACTCACACATTTACTGTGATGTTCTGTATACAAGTGTGTATTTGTGGCACTGCTATGAGATATCCTGACCAAACTCTTTTGTGTTCGGCTCTCATTAAAGGCTTGGTGTGCAGCAAATGTTATTCTTGTAATTTGGACTGGAGAGATCCATGCTATTGCTTCCAGTGATACTTCACTGATGGACATAACCCAAGATACTCACCGTCCTGCATCCCATCAGTGACCCTGCCCTAAATTGTTAGTCTCACAGAGGATGCTATCAGGAGTCTGTGATCCAGTCCATTTTTTAGAGCCTTTTGTTTTGAAATAATTTATAGGAAAGTTGCAAAGATAAGACCAGGAGTTCCCTGTACCAACCTTCCCTAATGTTCATATCCTACTTAATCGTGACCTGTATATTACAATAAAGAAATTAACAAGAGTGCGATACTGTTAGCTAAGCTTGTCCAGTTTGTTGAACGAATGTGTAACGTGTCGGTGTTTTTCATTCTGTCCTCCTAGGACTTGAGACTTTTTTTTTAACAGTTGAAAGTGTCTTTGAAGGGGTATTTAAGAGCTAGATTTAGCCTCAGGTGAACCGTTTGCCCTGTTCCCGGCAGGGAGGATCAGCTCCTGGAGTCCTAGGCTGAGGTCCCTGGGCTCTCACCGCATTGCCCCGAGCCCTGTGGGAGTTACGACTTCGGCAAAGCTCTTGAGTGATGTGGGGAGTGATAGACTGCTCCTCTATTTTGTCCTGAAAAGCATTCCTGCTCCTGGTAAGACAGGGTTTGTCAGTACACAGAGGACAGCAGAGTCTCAAGTGGCAAGTTGAGAAGAGGCAATTGATAAAATCAGGACAGTTCACTCTGATGTTTAACCCCGTGGGTGTTTGCTCCTGGCAAGAAAAGTAGCGGAAGCCTTCTCTTTTCTGCCTTGTGCCCGCCGGGAGAACTCTGATTTCAAGCACAGAAGCAGAAACCTGCCCATATTAGGCAGGATACCACTGTGATCATTGTGGGCTTTCTGATGAAGATTGAAATCACAAAGACCACGTTTGATCTTGGCTCTGTCTTTCACCAGCTACTAACCTCAGAGAAGATCCTACTTTTTAAACATTTGTTAAAAACATTTTTTTTTTTTTTGGCTGCATTGGGTCTTAAGTTGTGACATGTGGAATCTAGTTTCCTTACCAGGGATGGGACTGTGACCTCTGGCATTGGGAACATGTAGTCTTAGCCACCAGACCACCAGGGAAGCTCTCAGCCCTCCCCTTTTTAAACCTGTCTCTTCATCTTTAAAATAGGATAATAATAGTGCCCATACTGGTGGTTCCTGTCTGGGTTAACTGAGATAAAACATGTAAAGTTCTTGATTCAGTGCATCATAGCTACTGATTGCTCAGCAGTTATGATGATGATTATGATTGTTGTTGTGGTCCATGGATCTGAGGAGGAGAAGAAGGAGTTGGGGCCAAGTTCCTCTAGAGTTTTTGGCTTCCCAAAGGGTTGTGAGATTGGAAATGATACAGACACATTGTTCTACAGTCACACTGGTTTCTGACTTTGTGCATCTTGTGGTATTCCCCAGTCTTTTCCTGGTGGGCAGGACTTTGGAAAGAAATACCCGTTATCCTGTCTTGTTGACAGACTGTGAGTCTCTCATCAGGAAAGCCAAGGAGGACCAGGAGGGATGGTCCCAAGCTCCTCGCCCAGGTCCCAGGGGTACATGCAAGACAACAATGGAGCAAGTGTGTCACCTGGCATTTACTCATTATATCTGTGGTTTCTTAGAAGAAGTAGGTGGCAAAGTTTAAGGCTTAAAGAAATAATTGATTGCAAGCAACAGAAACTGACTTTAATTTGAGCAAAGAGGTATTTTATGGTAAGATTGCAAGATAATCAGTCAAAGTAAAAGTGATCAAACTGATTTTGGGGAAATCCTGAAGCCAGGGACTCTCAGAAGCTCCAGGTAATAGAGGATGATGAATAATCTCCTGAGGGCACAGACATAAGAGTAAATTCCAACTTTTTTTTTCCCTTTCTGTCACTTGGATGAGCAGAATCCATGGAAAGTTGTCTAACAGGCCTTCCTCAGGTCAGATATCAGATTCTCAGGGAGAGTGGGTGTCCATATAAGAGGTTCTGGCAAATGTGTCCTTTGGAAGGGGTGGAGTTCATGGGGTAAAAATCTGTTACCCGACCCAGAGGAATGGATATGAGGGCAAGACAACCAGTGTAACTTCTCTTTGGGCAGAGAGTTGGGGGGAGGGAAAGGGGCAGGAAGTGAAGGGGAAAAAAGAGAGAAATAGAGGGGAAGAGAAAAAGAGAGCCAGACAGAGACAGACAGTGAGCTTATCCAAGGACCTGGAATTGTTTTTCGCATTGATTTCCTAAACTCCAATACTTCGGCCAACTGATGCAAAGGACTGACTCATTTTAAAAGACCTTAATGCTGGGAGAGATTGAGGGCAGGAGGAGAAGGGGTGACAGAAGATGAGATGGTTGGATGATACCACCTACTCAATGGACATGAATTTGAGCAAACTCTAAAAGATAGTGAAGGACAGGGAAGCCTGGCCAGCTGCAGTCCATGGGGTCACAAAGAGTTGGACATGACTTAGCAACTGAACAAGAGCAATTTGAACAGAAAATACAGAGAAAATGTTGCAATCTGTTGCTTACACACAGGAAGAGGGGGCCAGAGGACTTGCCCCTTATTCTGATTTGCCATATGAGACCCCCAGAATTAGGAAACTGGATTGCAATGGGTGGCCTCCCACATTTTTCCAAGTGGAAATTTGAGGCCCATAACAAGTGACTTGCCCAAACACAGAGCTGGCATTTGAAGACCCTTTAGTCTAAGACATGGCATCTGCTTCTGAAATTCAGAATTCTTAGTTTTTTCCACTAATAAAGTGAAATTAATGATGCATTTCCCATCTGCTGAGCAGATAATCTGAGGATGAATGTGATGTAGCCCTGATGTTTTAAAACGCAGACCTGCCATGGAACTCTCATCTCTACTAGAGTGAATATATTATCGTGTTTTCGTCTGCTCTCAAGTTAAAGCAGGTTGGTTTCCTGCTCAAATCCCTACAGCTTTCTCTTTGAGAATCTACGTGTCCCGGTCTCTCTGTCCTCACATCTGGACCTTAGTTCCTGTGGGAGGAGGCCGTTGGACTGTGTGTTTCTCACTGTTGTGGCAGATGTGGGGGAGAGCTGTTCACTCCTGGGCACACTCACTTTTCCAGCACCAGGCTGGCACACAGTGGGTACCCAGCGAATAGCCGTCTGTGACTCCTGAGTAGACGTGTCCATTCAGCACATCAAGCCCTTCCTTAGATGCTGGGATTGCAAAACTGAGAGAGAAAGCCATAGCTGCTGGCAGCAGCACACCTGTCCCAGCCCCCGATGCTCCGAGGAGCCGAGTGTCGCAGAGAGGAGAGAGCAGGAACCTCCGTGACAGGTTGTGTGGAGCGGAGGCTCGGAGGAGAAGCAGTGCGGGGGAATGCAGGAAGGGTGTGCACTGTCAGAGGGCTGAGCAAGGGTCAGAAACTCTACACAGGGCCCGCGGAGGCATAGCTAGAGGTGTGTTTCTCCTGGCGGCCCAGGATGGCAGCAGAAAGTCGGGATGTCCTCTGGTTAGGAGTGCGTTGAGAGTGCATGCTTGACCCCGTCTCCTCCCTGAGGCGGAAATTTAGTAGATCCATACATTAGAAGGAATCGAGGAGACAGAATTAACTCTAGTTTATGGCTTGACAAGGGCTTCCCTGGTGGCTCAGACGGTAAAGAATCTGCCTGCAGTGTGGGAGGCCTGGATTTGATCCCTGGGTTGGGAAGAATCCCCCTGGAGAAGGGAACAGCTACCCACTCCAGTATTCTTGCCTGGAGAATTCCATGGACAGTACAGTCCGTGGGGTGGCCAAAAGTCAGACATGACTGAGCAACTTTCACTAAGGAGAGGACATTGCATCCTTGCCTGAATAGAAGACCTAGTACAAGAGCTATTAATAATAAATGGAATTTATTTCAGAACAGAGTAGCCTTTCTTGGGAAGGAATAGGTAGAGGCTTCCCCCAGCACAGTGCCCAGCCCCAGCCTCAGCTCTCAGGTCCGTCCCCTCCTGCCCCGCCCCCTGGCCTTACTGTCTGCGCCCTTTGAGGCCCTCTGTGCCCTGGTGCTGTGCTCGGGGGCTGGGCACCGCTGGCATGCACGGGTGGTGGCCTGTGCTCGCGGAGGGGGTACTTTCACTGAGACACCCTTCCTTTCCTCCCGGTGCAGTTTTGGTGCAGTTAGGTCAGTGGGAAGGGGGACCGTCTTCTTAGAGTGGGATGTTGTCTTATGCGTCTCTGAAGGTTTCTTGCGCCGAGCTAGAACGTTCCTGAGGTCGTGGTTGGTGCAGCTACTCTACCGGCTCCTTTTTCACAAGTGAGGCCGTTCCACACATCACTAAGACAACATGTTGCCCTGTCTGACCAAGCAGTGGGTGGAAGGAGACTGTGAGACGCCGACCAGTGAGTGGCCTGTTTTCTTGGTTTGCTCTTCCAGTAACTGAAGGCCCAGGTCATGTCCCTTCACCAAAACCGGTGGCAGGTCGGCCCACCCGTCCTTCCCAGGCTCCCATCTCACCCTTCCCCAGGCTTGCATTCTCCTGCCCCAGGTCAGATCCCCGTATTTCACAATATACTTTTTTTTCTAAAGAAATGTGTATTTCTGTATTATTTTTCTGAAAGTGACCAGCTGGCTTGTGCACACTGATCTGCCTTCGGGTGCCTGGGCCTGCACTGCGTGTAGGTTCCCCGGTTGCCGTGAGCCAGGGCTGCTCTCTGGTCGTGGTGTGCGGCTTCTCATTGCGGCAGCTCCTCTCGCTGTGGAGCACAGCCTCTAGAGCACATGGGCTTCAGTGGTTGCCGCTCATGGGCTCGGAGCTGTGGAGCAGGAGCTCAGTTGCCACGCAGCATGTGGAATCTTCCTGGCCCAGGGATCAAACCCATGTCCCTTGCATTGGCAGGCAGATTCTTGACCGCTGGACCACCAGAGATGTCCTGGCTTAATTTATAGACAGTAAAATTCCCTGATATCTCAATCATACACCCTTTTAAAGTGTACGGCTCAATGAGCTTTGACACATGTTACATCTGTGAGGGGCTTCCCAGGTGGCACTAGGGGTAAAGAACCTACCTGCTAGTGCAGGAGACCCAAGAGACTCGGGTTTGATCCCGGGGTTGGGATAGGAAATGGCAACCCACTCTGGTATTCTTGCCTAGAAAATGTCATAGACTGAGGAGTCTGGCAGGCTATAGTCCATGGGGTCACAAAGAGTCAGACACGACAGCAACTGAGTGCGTATGTGTGCACACACACACACACACACACACACACACACACCTGTGAAACCACCACCCCAAACACACACACACACACACACGCACACACCCTCAAAGAGTTCCTGTGTGTCTCTCAACATCTGTAAAGCCACCACCCCAAACACACACACACACACACACATCTATATATATCTATGAAGCCACCACCCCAAACAGGATGTGGAAGGTTTTTGTTGCCCTCAAAGGGTTCCTGTGTGTCTCTCAACAGATAATTCCTTCACCCCACAACATTATGAACGTGATGACGTTCTCTATAATTTCACATGCAGTCAAATAGTGTGCAGTGTTTTCAAGAGGCTTCTTTTGCTCCACAAAATGTATTTGACCGTCACTCACCTTGATGTGCATCAGCGGTTGCTTTCGCTCACCAGGTCTTCTTTTGCTGTATGGATGTGTATCGTTTATGCATTCACTTGTTGATGGATACTTGGATTCTTTACAGAATTCTGGCCTTCATGAGTAAGGCTCCTGTAATTTTTTTTGATGGGCTGTTGATTTCCATTCCTCTTGTGTGGATTCCCAAGAGTGAGACTGCTGAGTCGTGTGTTAAGGGTGTTTACAGGAAGCCGCCAATCTCTTCTCATGAGCAGCTGTTCAGAGTGCGCCGAGACCGCGTGTTCCTGCCATCTGGTTGGGATGAGTGAGAATTCCAGTTGCTTCACATTACTGCCAACACTTGCCTTCGTCAGTGTCTTTAATCTTTGTCCTTCCAGTAGCTGTGTAATGATGTCTCATTGTGGCCGTAGCGGGTATTCCCCTATTAACTGATGGTGTTGAATAGCTACTGAGCCAATTTGTCATCTGTAGCTTTCTTTGGGGAAAAGTTTGTTCCAATCTTTGGCCTACTTTTTAAAAAAATAGGTTGTTTGTATTCTTATTATTGATACAATCTATTGTTTTCACATAGGTTTAGGCTTCAGAAACCCTGGTAGAAGTCTGAGGAGCTTACAAAGAAAGCAAGGGACATTTTTGAGTTTCTTGATGAGTTTCTTGGTGAGCTACCGTTTACTGGGCATTTACCCAGTGCCGTCATGGAGGAGGGTGGACTCACATCAGGTCATCTCATTCCAGACTCCATAGCAATCCTGTGAAATAACTGTTATTAGCCCTGAGGTCGCACAGCTAGGACATGGCCGAGGAAGGCCTTACATTTAAGTCTGCTAACTCAGTCGTTCCACTTCCCCGGGTGTGACCCAGGCTTTCTCCACGATCTTCTGCCAGTTTGCCAGCCCCGTGTGCTGGCACTGCTCTCGATGCTGTGAAAGCAGCCCTCGGGTGAACTGACCGTCACCACCGCCGTGCACATCAGCACGCTGAGCGGAGGGCAGAAGAGCTCCAGGTTTTCAGTCCTGAAAAAGTCCTTTCACGTCTGCATCTCCATTGCTGGCCACATATGGCAGAAATGAAGCCAATATTGTAAAGCAGTTATCCATCAATTAAAAATAAATACATTTTTAAAAATAGTGAAAAAGAAAAGAAAAAAGTCCTATCTACTTCATAAGGTGGAAGAATGAGTGTTCTCCAGAGATGTGGAAAGTTTGGGATATGCTCTACCTGTCAAGACCCAAGGATGCTTGTCTCTGTCAGCTGTGGACACGCGGGGGGCCAGGGTAGGGCTAACCCCTGGGATATCAGAGCTTATTGCAAACCCAAGTTTTGTTTCTTGGGCAAACCCTGCGAAGGCTCTAGTTTGGATTCTCTTATCAGTAAAGATGATGGAGAAGCCTGCTTACCACACAGCTGAATGTTGTGAGGATTGAATCAACCAGAACAGACCAACCTGCTCCATTCCAGCAAACCCTGGGTTCCAACTGAACTGGGATGGTTGGTCACCCCGATAACACACGCCTTGTAGAGCGTGCGGGTCCTGACAGGCTCTTGGAGATGTTACTGTTGAAAGGGCTTTGGGGCATCCTCTCCACGGGTATGAAAATGACTCATGGCATTTCGGAAGTAAGCAGGCCTGTGAAGGATTCCGGGTTCTCCACATGGGCCGAAACAGTAGTTCAAAGCGAGGCTGTGGGTTTGAATCGGATGAACAGCATCACCTTCTGAGTAAGTGGCTGTAGAACTTTTCAGGGCAGCTCCCCAAGGCCTCCAACCAGGAAGTCAGTGTGCTTTGGAAAGTGAGCCCAGAGGTCTTCCTGGCTGGAGGACCGAAGGCTGTTTTGAGGTTTGCCTTTCCCAGCAGGAAAAAAGAAATCACCCCAACAAATGATTTCTAAAAAAAGCTGCATGGTTGCAAGGGTTTGTGTCGCAAAGCGTCAGACGTGGTGTTTCCCCAAAGGGCCTCAGTAGGAAGGGGCTGCCCTGCTTCGGAAGACCTGGGACTCCAGGTGGTGTGCCCCCGGGTGGCGTGCCCCCAGGCCTTGCCTCCTCCCTGCTAACTGAGCTCTCAAACACCTCAGGGTCCCCAGCTGTGAGGTGGGGATAAGAGTTTTACTTTTCTAAGAACTGTCTGAACTAGAAACTCCAATTTGATAGTACTGGGGCAAAACCTTTTGTAAACTCTTACACAAGTCTGAGTGTGAGTGTGTGTGTGTGTCTCTGGTTTTATGGGATAAACAAGTTTCCCCCATGATTTTCTGGGACCCTATCTATTTACAGAACTGAGCAAAAAGGTAATCCGTTAGAGTCATGGGTACTGGGAGTCGGGGTCCCGGGGAGTGTGTTCCTCTGGGGGTCCCTCGGGGGAGTCCCTCGGGGGGGGCACCGGGTGCTCAGGTGACTGGGGTTCTTGGGGCTGGGTTGGGGCTGCAGTGTTCCTCTGGGACATCAAAGATTGACGCAGACAGCCTGTCTCCAGACCACTCTGCTTCTTCTCTGGATGACGGTAGAGCTGGCCTGTGGCCAAGACGCTTCCTGCGGCCGCCTGTCCCCCCCGACCTTCACTTCATCCCTGCTCATCTTGCAAAGTTCACTTCAAGGAAGTGCTCCCTTACTACTCCCTGCCCTGTTGACCCCATCGGTAAGGTCCCTGCTGTTAGGGTACGGACATTCCTTTAGGGAAACTAAAAAAATATTTATGGAAGTATAGTCGATTTACAGTGTTGTGTTAATTCAGTATGTACAGCAAAGTGACTCAGTTATACCTGCTGGGCTTAGTCGCTCAGTTGTATCCAACTCTTTGTGACCCCATGGTCTGCAGCCTGCCAGGCTCCTCTGTCCATGGGATTCTTCAGGCAAGAATACTGGAGTGGGCTGCCATTCCCTTCTCCAGGAGATCTTCCCAACCCAGGGATTGAACCCAAGTCTTGAGCATTGCAGGTGGATTCTGTACTGTCTGAGCCTCCAGGTAAGCCCCAGTTATAGATATATATATATTTTTTTCATAGTCTTCATATTTTTATTATAGCTTATCACAGGATATAAACCGTGGTTGGTACACTGTATAGCACAGGGGTATAGTTCCCTGTGCTAGACAGTAGGACCTTGTTGTGTATCCATTTCATATATAACCGTTTGCATCTGCCAACCCCACACTCCCAGTGCCTTCTCCCCCTGCCCGCCCCGTCTCCTGGCAGTCACAGTCTGCTCTTTGTGTCTGTGAGTCTGTGTCTGCTTTGTGGCTAGGTTCACTTGAGTTGTGTTTTAAATTCCGAGTTTAAGTGATATGATGTGGTTTTTGTCTTTCTCTGTCTGACTGACTTCACTTAGGGGGAGGATCTCTAGTTGTGTGCGAGTAGCTGGGAGTGGCGTTACGTCTCTCTTTGCTGGCTGAGCCTCATTCTGTTGTGTATGCTTCCCGCACCTTCTTTATCCGCTCATCTGTGAGGCATTTAGCTTGCTTCCATGTCTTGGCTGTTTTGAATAGTGCTGTGAACATAGGAGGGCATATATCTTTTCAAATTACAGTTTTGTCAGGATATATGCCCCAGAGTGGGATTGCTGGATCACATGGCAACTCTGTTTTTAGTTTTTTGAGGAATTGCCATACTATTGGGTTGGCCAAAAAGTTCACTCAGGTTTTCCTATAATATCTCATGACAATCCTGAATGTTTTTTTTTTTTTTTTGCCAATCCAGTATTTTGGATGTGCCAGCCCATGGTGGCTATGCCAGTCTGCCTTCCCATCAGTATGTAGGATGGGTCTCTGTACTCCACAACCCTCTCCAGCTTTCATTATTTATAGACTTTAAATGGTAGTCATTCTGACTGGTATGAGGTGGGATCTCATTGTAGTTCTGATTTGTATTTCTAATAATTAGCAATGTTGATCATATATTCTTAGTTGTATCATTAGCTATTTAATGTAAGCAATGAAAACAGATGAGGCCTTTTCCATAGCTATTTCACCAACCCTAATGTAATACATTCCACAGTACACTTTCTGAATGATGTCAGCCTTGCTTTGGGAGCAGGCACTCAGTAATGGGCTAGCTGTGGTGGCTGGCAAAATGGAGCTGGTGTGGTCCTTGTCCTGGGCTGACAGCTTTTCTCCAGAAGCCTCCTCATTGGCCCCACCAGAGACTCAGTCCTCAACACAGCACCCTCGCCCTTATTTTCTAGACCTACATTATCCTATATGGCCATCATTAGACTACATGTGGCTATTTCCATGTGAATGTAACTAGAATAAAAAATTTCGTTCTTTATGTGTTTCAGTTCAGTTCAGTTCAGTTGCCCAGTCATGTCCAAGTCTCTGCGACCCCATGAATCGCAGCACGCCAGGCCTCCCTGTCCATCACCAACTCCCGGAGTTCACCCAAACTCACATCCATCGGGTCCGTGATGCCATCCAGCCACCTCATCCTCTGTCGTCCCCTTCTCCTCCTGCCCCTAGTCCCTCCCGGCATCTGTTTAGCACACTTCAAATGCTCAAAAGCACTAAGTCGAATGGCTACAATGCTGGGCAGTGAAGACAGAGGGCATTTCTGACCTTGAAGGGAGATCTACTGAAGAGCGGTGGTAGAGGATGACTATACCTCTTCTGGCTCAGCCTGTTTGACTGAAGTCCCTCTGAGATGCTCTGAAAGCACTTTTTCAACAGGGATGCAGATTTTACGTACAACTTCCTGGGGTTTGCTTTAGGTGCTTGGTGAATTGCTTGTAAATTGTTTCTGAGCTACTTATATTGTTGTGTGTAGAGGCTGCTCAGAGCCAGATCTCATTCGAAACCTTTGACTCATGGTTTACAATTTTTACTCAGGTGTTCCGGTAAATCTTGGTATTTGTATAGAAAACAGTCTCTGGTACAGTGGCTCCAAGAGATGGCTTTTCTATTACCAAGTTCAGAGCCATTATTAGTGGGCAGTTGAACCACACTAACACTTCCTTTTTGCCATTTACTGATGACTATTCTCACACTATGGGGTTATTGCAGTGGTACTTGTCAGAATACACAGGCAGAGAAATCCAGTGTCATTAGAGAGCTCCTGTGTTTGCAACAACCATTCAGGGAATAATCTCCAAATTATGTAATGGATTAAGAGTGCTAATCTTTGCTTCCCTTGTGGCTCAGCTGGTAAAGAACCTGCCTGCAATGTGGGAGACCTGGCTTCGATCCCTGGGTTGGGAAGATCCTCTGGAGAAGGGAAAGGCTACCCACTCCAGTATTCTGGCCTGGAGAATTCCATGAACTGTATAGCTCGTGGGGTCGCAAACAGTTGGACAGAACTGAGTGACTTTCACTTCACAAGAGTGCAAAGTTCCAAAGTTACACCCTTACAGTGTCCTGTTCTTCTGTCTCACCCAGCAAAATCCAAGTACATTTTGATTACCAGTGGCTTTAAGGATGGGCAGATAAGGAAAAGAGGACATGAATTTTGAAAATCAGATGAAGGTTCCCTTTTTAGCTGCTTTTGTATTGCTGTTTCTTTTTTCATTCTTGAGTGAGAAAAGGGGTCTTTTTGAGGTTGGAGGAAGGACTGGGGAATTGTTCCTAAAGACTCAAACACGGGGCTGCTGTGCCTTTGTCCAGCACAGCCCACGAATATCAGCAGAAAGTGAGTTGGGAAGCGGCCTCAGAGAGGACTCGGGGCTTCAGCTCCTTGTGAGCTAGGATGACAGTTTGAATGAGCCTGGAAGTGATTTAGAACTCTTCTTATCGACACATGCAGTTTGCTGGGAGGCCCCTGGGCTCCACAGTCAGAAGGTGGCAGAGCCTAGAAGCAGGGTGAGGATGTGAGCGTTCCCCTCTGTCCAAAGGCCAGTGTGCGAGGGCGTAGCTAAGAACAGAAGTGCAGGAAGAAAAAGGCACAGGTCAGTCAGTAATAACAGCACCTTTGTGGCATTTTTAGGTATTACTTAAGCAAGTACTAAAATCACAGAGGTATAGGAGGATTGATACATTTGCCAAAAGTTGGGAGTTGTAGCCAAGGCAACGACAATTGCTTGTTAGCTGTTACCTTCTTCCTCCTGTTTGCACTGAGGATGGGAGACCAGCTCAATCCGGAAGCCTGAGCATTGAGAGGCTCATATCTTACCCCCAGGATGCTGAGGGTGCAAAGATGGGATTGTGGTGGCAGTGATGTCAACAGCTTCAAACCCCTTGGAACCTAACAAGGTGCACAAACAAGGGAAAATCAAGTCACAGCTGGGTTTTCAGTGCCTGAAGCCTCCTTGCTGTAACCACGGAGACTTCTCATGCACACCACTCACAGGTGTGTAGAGTTACCTGTGCGTTGCTCTAACAAAGGCCTTCAGCTCGGAGTCACAGCCTAAATGCTGGGCAGGCACCTGTCCATTTTTTTTGTCCTATTTCAGTTTTCAGACAATTTCGGGATTCCAAGAAACCCCCTCAGTTGTGGCATGGGCCTTGAATTCTACAGAGTGTGGTCTCTGCATCAGTGTCAACATGTCAGATGTCACCTTGCTGGTGTGGATCCCTCTGGTGAGGAGGGTAGAGGGAAAGAGAAAAGGAGCTTCCAGAGGGAAAAGCGATCCTGAGGACCCAGCCTCTCACAGCTGCTGTGATTGTTGAAAATATCTATGGGATTCTTATTTCGATGCATCAGGTTTCCTGCAATGGAGATCTGCGTCTCCTCGGCATCGAATGTGGAGGCAACAGTGTACTAACCACACAGCTGCCTTTGTTGTTTAGTTGCGTTTTTCCCTTTTCATTTTCTCTTCAGAATTTTGAAAATCAGATGAAGGTTCCCTTTTTAGCTGCTTTTGTATTGCTGTTTCTTTTTTCATTCTTGAGTGAGAAAAGGGGTCTTTTTGAGGTTGGAGGAAGGACTGGGGAATTGTTCCTAAAGACTCAAACACGGGGCTGCTGTGCCTTTGTCCAGCACAGCCCACGAATATCAGCAGAAAGTGAGTTGGGAAGCGGCCTCAGAGAGGACTCGGGGCTTCAGCTCCTTGTGAGCTAGGATGACAGTTTGAATGAGCCTGGAAGTGATTTAGAACTCTTCTTATCGACACATGCAGTTTGCTGGGAGGCCCCTGGGCTCCACAGTCAGAAGGTGGCAGAGCCTAGAAGCAGGGTGAGGATGTGAGCGTTCCCCTCTGTCCAAAGGCCAGTGTGCGAGGGCGTAGCTAAGAACAGAAGTGCAGGAAGAAAAAGGCACAGGTCAGTCAGTAATAACAGCACCTTTGTGGCATTTTTAGGTATTACTTAAGCAAGTACTAAAATCACAGAGGTATAGGAGGATTGATACATTTGCCAAAAGTTGGGAGTTGTAGCCAAGGCAACGACAATTGCTTGTTAGCTGTTACCTTCTTCCTCCTGTTTGCACTGAGGATGGGAGACCAGCTCAATCCGGAAGCCTGAGCATTGAGAGGCTCATATCTTACCCCCAGGATGCTGAGGGTGCAAAGATGGGATTGTGGTGGCAGTGATGTCAACAGCTTCAAACCCCTTGGAACCTAACAAGGTGCACAAACAAGGGAAAATCAAGTCACAGCTGGGTTTTCAGTGCCTGAAGCCTCCTTGCTGTAACCACGGAGACTTCTCATGCACACCACTCACAGGTGTGTAGAGTTACCTGTGCGTTGCTCTAACAAAGGCCTTCAGCTCGGAGTCACAGCCTAAATGCTGGGCAGGCACCTGTCCATTTTTTTTGTCCTATTTCAGTTTTCAGACAATTTCGGGTTCCAAGAAACCCCCTCAGTTGTGGCATGGGCCTTGAATTCTACAGAGTGTGGTCTCTGCATCAGTGTCAACATGTCAGATGTCACCTTGCTGGTGTGGATCCCTCTGGTGAGGAGGGTAGAGGGAAAGAGAAAAGGAGCTTCCAGAGGGAAAAGCGATCCTGAGGACCCAGCCTCTCACAGCTGCTGTGATTGTTGAAAATATCTATGGGATTCTTATTTCGATGCATCAGGTTTCCTGCA
This sequence comes from Madoqua kirkii, assembly GCA_006408675.1. Classification (NCBI taxonomy): domain Eukaryota; kingdom Metazoa; phylum Chordata; class Mammalia; order Artiodactyla; family Bovidae; genus Madoqua; species Madoqua kirkii. The sequence continues at coordinate 29,273 of SJYC01098487.1, forward strand.
ATGGAGATCTGCGTCTCTACGGCATCGAATGTGGAGGCAACAGTGTACTAACCACACAGCTGCCTTTGTTGTTTAGTTGCGTTTTTCCCTTTTCATTTTCTCTTCAGTTGTGTAAGAGACACTGCAAATTATCGAAAGGGCTAACCTTCTGAGCCAGACTAAGTGTCTGTTCAGTGCCAAGTAGGTAAAACAGAGTCGAACAGAAATGATGTTTCAGCTGAGGGTCACGGCGCTCTCTAAGAGACAGCCTGGCTTTCTGCTGATGATTCATCAGAAAAATGAGCCTGGTAATTGAATTGGGGATTTAAAAGGATCATAAGGAAAACAGCCACACTGGACTGCTGGCGCTGTCATAAGAATTCTGTTAATGCCAGTGTGCGAGGCACCCCTTCATTGCAGTGGCCTCTCCAGCTAATGCAGGCTGCTTCGTTTTGGGCCCTGATCAGTTACAAGAGACTGTTCCTCACCGTTGCGGAGTCAGGGCAGGCTGGGAAAACCCCGAGCTGAAAGAGAGTCTCTGTAGATGCTTGTGATGCCTTCTCCATGTTGATCAAACTCAGGAGGAAATCTGGGTGCTGCAGTAGAAGATGACAACCAGAGAAACTAACTTGGAGACGTTTTATGAGCAAAGTATTCTCCTTTTTAGCACAGTGATGATGAAAACTGGGAGAAGATGTGTAGCCACTTTCTCTTAAAAGGGAATAGGTTTGCTACTAACTGTATGGATAAGTTGGTTTGTATAGGTAAACCAAATAACCATCTTTCGGAAAGTTAAAGGTAGATCTTGGACTTTTCCTGGTGGTCCAGTGGTTAAGAATCTGCCAGTGCAGGGGACATGGATTCAGTGCCTGGTCGGGGCAGATTCCACATGCCACTGGGCAACTAAGCTCACACGCAGCTACTTCTGAAGCCTGTGCACCTAGAGCCCATGCTCCACGCAAGAGAAGCCACCCCAGTGACAAGCTCAGGCCCCACAGTCCCTGTTCGCCACAGCTGGAGAAGTCCGAGCCCAGCAGTGAAGACCCAGCATGGCTATCCGTCAATCAATCAATAAAATAATAGAAAAATCAAGGTCTCACCTTCTGTTAAGGAATGATTCTCAAGCAGGGGCTGTTCTGTCTTCCCTTTGCCCCCTGGAATGTCCAGCAATCCCTGCAGATGTCTGTGGTTCCCAGTCAGGGGTGGGATGCTCCTGGCATCTAGTGGGTAAAAGCCATGGCATCTGCTGTGTTTCCTACGACGTCCAGGCCTCCCACAGCTGAAAGTCATCAGACCCCAAAGGTCAGCAGTGCCAAAGCTGGAAGCCCTTGGGAGAGAATGTTCTAGATTTTTGGACTGTGCCTTTATATATACTTCATGAGGAGAATATTTTGAGGGGAAGGTTTAAACAGAGAATGTAAGACTTGTCCTTGTTACAGAGTTGTCAGGAACCCCAAATCTGTTCATTCATCCTTTTGTCAGATCTAAGGAGCAAGTCTGCTGCAAAGGAGAACGTTCTTTAAGCCAAAAATTCTAAGCACTGTCTTTGCTGTTAACAAAACTGATACCATTGTGACTCCTTCTGTTGCTTCAAAGGTGGATGATGAGAATTGTCCCCCCTAAAAACAATTTTCTTAGACTGTAACAAAGATTCTCTGTCTCACTGACAAAATATATATGCTTCCTGTTTCCAAACCAGTGAATTCAAATCCCGTAGCTGTTACACTTGTCTTAAATTTTGCTACAAGCATTTTCCTATCTTGTACAATGTGGATTAATCCATGCTTATGACTTCAAATCAAGAAAAACATTGTATCTCGAATAGGTTACATGGTTTCTTTCTAGAAACACACCAGAAGGCTAAGAACAGTTAACCCTGTAAAGTATTGGTGGCCAGCTAAATAAGGCATGTTGGGAAAAAGACAGTGCTTAACCTTATTCAATGCATATGAAAAGTGTTAAAAACTTACAAGCAATCCAGATTCCATTTTTAATTTTGGGAGCAACTGAACTGAAGGCTATGGTTTTTCCTGTGGTCATGTATGGATGTGAGAGTTGGACTGTGAAGAAGGCTGAGCGCCGAAGAATTGATGCTTTTGAACTGTGGCGTTGGAGAAGACTCTTGAGGGTCCCTTGGACTGCAAGGAGATCCAACCAGTCCATTCTAAAGGATATCAGCCCTGGGATTTCTTTGGAAGGAAGGATGCTAAAGCTGAATCTCCAGTACTTTGGCCACCTCATGCAAAGAGTTGACTCATTGGAAAAGACTCTGATGCTGGGAAGGATTGGGGGCAGGAGGAGAAGGGGACAACCAAGGATGAGATGGCTGGATGGCATCACTGACTCGATGAACGTGAGTCTGAGCGAACTCCGGGAGATGGTGATGGACAGGGAGGCCTGCTGTGCTGCAGTTCATGGGGTTGGGAAGAGTTGGACACGACTGAGCGACTGAACTGAACTGAACTGAAACACAAGTAAGGAAATTTTTGGTTAACAGGGAAGATTCTACTGACTCCACTCAAAATCTTGAAAGGTTTGATGTATAACATTTGTTACATTGACTTTACTAGGCCAAAAAATTAACTCTCAGGTTGTGTGAGGTGTGGGAAAGGGACCCCACCAGTTAATACGTTCAGACCCCAGAGTGAGAGGTATGGGGTCATTCTTTATTTCCGAGGTTGGCAGACTTTTTCTGCAAAGGGCCAGATAGTAAGCGTCTTTGGCTGGTGAGCTGTACAGTCTGCCTCAGTCACTCAGTCACACTGTTGTAGTGTAGGAGCCGCTATAGACAGCCTATAGATAAATGGATGTGGTTGTATTCCAATAAAATTTTGTCCAAAAAAACAAAATCTGGCCTCAGACCCTAATGTGCCCACCTTTGTATAACTTACCCCAGGCAGCTTTATCATGGGTGAGCACAGAGTTCTTGTGATTTTTTTTTTAAATTTTTTTGCAATGATGAGGATTATTTATGGAACAACAGGACTATCTTCAAAGACTCCAGGTGGGGAATCATTACAGGTTGCACTTATGTGCTGGTCTGCAGACCATCACCAAGCTAACAGGGAGAGGGCACCCCACATATACCGTGTATTAAGATGTGATGCAGTGTTCATGAAAATGATGTCAGAGGGTCTGTTAGGTTGCTATGAGAATACCAAGTAACTCTTTAATATTTTCTAGATTTCAGGTTTGGTTGGTGAAGAATTTAGATTGGGAAAAAAGAAATCAGCCATTTCAGAGGAGGATTGGTTCCCTGGAATCAGAGCAGTGTTGTGTGGTGGCCTGCTGGTCAGAATGGTCATCAGATACTCTGACCTCTGACCCTGGTAGCCCCTGATGAGGTGTGGCATGGTCTTGTTCAGTAGGTTCTGGGCCTTCCTGTTGTATGTTCCAGTGTGGGGCTTTGTTACTAGGCCTGATATGAGGTCAGAATGGAGTGATGGTTTCTGCAAATGGAGAGAGAGAAATGATTAGGGATCATGCCAGCTTGACTAGACTTTGTGACACTTCCAACCAGCCTGCCAGTCGCCCTCAGTCAAGAAAGATAAATCTGCAGGAGTTTTGTGGGCAGGTTCTCAGTTGGGATGGGAGAAGGGCCACATGCCGCGAAGAGCTCAAGAATGAAGGTGCCTTGAGCGCATCTCACGGGACATGTGAGGCTCTAAAGACGGAGTCTCAGATTCCCTGAATGAAGTTTCTGCTGTGATCAGTTAGCCATGTTTTCTTCAGTTCTAAAAACCAGCGCGCGCACACACACACACACACACACACACACACACACACACACACACACAAAGAAGCTTTTACATTTGCCTTTCATACAAACAAGGGTCATATGGAAGAGTTCACAGGTAAACCCTCTGTTGCCCTGATACAATGAGCCTGTTATACACACAGAACTGATGTCATCCTGGGACTAGGTTGAAGAAAACTCGGTGTAATACTTACATGATGTTTGGCATGGCCTACTCCTCTATTTCCAGGAAGCATTAAAAAGAATTAAAGACAGATAAAGCTTTTCAGCTGCGGTAGAGAGCCAGCTCTCTATTTATCTGTAAAAGAGGCTAGTGAGCTAGTTACCTATTGCTGCATAAAAAAAATCACTCGCAAACTTAACAGCTTAAGAAACAATACAAACCTCTTATTGCACATAATTTCCACAGGTCAGGAAGTTAGGCAGCTCATCTGCGTGGTCAGATGTCAACTCGGACTCCAGAGAGAGATGCAGCTGCTGAGTCCGTTTTATCTGGAAGTGGTAGAGGTTGGAGTTGAGGGTGGATTTTGATAGGAAGATAAGCTGCCCTACCCGAGGTCCTAGACTTCAGAACTTGGCTTGCCTAGAAACACTCCCATTTTATGAAATCATGTAGATGTGAAATTTTGTGATACAAGTTATTATTGCTTTACTTGATGAGTAAAATTTAAAACAGCGTGAACCCAATCCCATAGTAAAAATTTTAGCAAGAATGACAATTTCAAGTGTGGTGGCTAAGTGCATTGTAAACTGTTTATACTGTTGGTAAATGGGACGGGGATAGGAGGGTACCACTTTGGAAAAACATAAACACCCACTGTTCTTTTTCAGAATTATTCTAAAATATGTAAGGTCTTCTAGACACACTAGCCCCGTCCTAGGAAGCAATAAGACACACTCGCCCCTCCCTAGGAAGCAGTGAGACACACTCGCCCCTCCTAGGAAGCAGTGAGACACACTCGCCCCTCCTAGGAAGCAGTGAGACACACTCGCCCCTCCCTAGGAAGCAATGAGACACACTCGCCCCTCCTAGGAAGCAGTGAGACACACTCGCCCCTCCTAGGAAGCAGTGAGACACACTCGCCCCTCCTTAGGAAGCAATGAGACACCCTCGCCCCTCCTAGGAAGCAGTGAGACACACTCGCCCCTCCTAGGAAGCAGTGAGACACACTCGCCCCTCCTAGGAAGCAGTGAGACACACTCGCCCCTCCTAGGAAGCAGTGAGACACACTCGCCCCTCCTAGGAAGCAGTGAGACACACTCGCCCCTCCTAGGAAGCAGTGAGACACACTCGCCCCTCCTAGGAAGCAGTGAGACACACTCGCCCCTCCTAGGAAGCAGTGAGACACACTCGCCCCTCCTAGGAAGCAGTGAGACACACTCGCCCCTCCTAGGAAGCAGTGAGACACACTCGCCCCTCCTAGGAAGCAGTGAGACACACTCGCCCCTCCTAGGAAGCAGTGAGACACACTCGCCCCTCCTAGGAAGCAGTGAGACACACTCGCCCCTCCTAGGAAGCAGTGAGACACACTCGCCCCTCCTAGGAAGCAGTGAGACACACTCGCCCCTCCTAGGAAGCAGTGAGACACACTCGCCCCTCCTAGGAAGCAGTGAGACACACTCGCCCCTCCTAGGAAGCAGTGAGACACACTCGCCCCTCCTAGGAAGCAGTGAGACACACTCGCCCCTCCTAGGAAGCAGTGAGACACACTCGCCCCTCCTAGGAAGCAGTGAGACACACTCGCCCCTCCTAGGAAGCAGTGAGACACACTCGCCCCTCCTAGGAAGCAGTGAGACACACTCGCCCCTCCTAGGAAGCAGTGAGACACACTCGCCCCTCCTAGGAAGCAGTGAGACACACTCGCCCCTCCTAGGAAGCAGTGAGACACACTCGCCCCTCCTAGGAAGCAGTGAGACACACTCGCCCCTCCTAGGAAGCAGTGAGACACACTCGCCCCTCCTAGGAAGCAGTGAGACACACTCGCCCCTCCCTAGGCAGCAGTGAGACACACTCGCCCCTCCCTAGGAAGCAGTGAGACACACTCGCCCCTCCCTAGGAAGCAGTGGGACACACTCGCCCCTCCCAGGAAGCAGTCGTTCTTGTTTCACGGCACTGCCCACGAGCAGCACTCCAAGTTGCATACCTAAACCACCTCTTTTGTCCCCAGTGTGGACACGGTCATCCTTCGGTTGAGGTACTTCTCAGGCGTTGTTGTTGCCGTTTATTACTATTATACCACTTATCCAGCATTTACTGGGGCCAGGCATTGACCTGAATGTTTTGCTTCTCTGTTATCTCATTTAATTATCCTCACAGAATCTTATAAGGTATCACCTCATTTGCCCATTGAGCTAATTGAGTTTCAGAGGCTAAGACAGTTTGTGGTGGAACTGAGATTGAAATACATTCTAACCACTATGAAGCCCTCCCTTTCTTCTGAAGTATGGGGTCCATCAGATTTAGAGCAGTAGAATGAATATCTTGGCTTTTGGTCTCATATCTCTAGGTTAAATTAAGTCCTGTGTTTCTTGATTGTTGTATCATGCTATGGATGTGTTTTTCTGCTGCTTTAAAAATCATTCTTAAACCTAGACAAGGCCTCCTCATTTCTGGACACAGACATTTCCTGTCCTATAATGCCTTTGCATTCACATAAATGCCCAGCCTTTCTCTGAACATGGGTCTCCTTTGAGACTGAATTCACAGATATCTCAAAGAATGGATCTCTGACAGTAAGTGACCATCTTAGTTTTACAGAGGAGAATCCAGTCTCCTGTAACAAAAAGAAGTAGGACTGATAATTCTTGTGAAGGCAGTTTAGAAGGAACGCATCCATTGCCAACTCTATTCTACCCTCCAATACTGACTCCTTGGTAAACTGGTAAATGGGTTGAGCCAATACGGATTTTCCCATTTGCTGGGCCTACAAACCCACATCAGTCTTCAACAGGGCCCTCTTCTTGGTCTCGCCTCATTGACTCAGTCTTCAAAAGTGCCAGAAAGAACAAGCTTTGAAATCAGACCACACTGAGTTGGAATCCTGGCTCAGAAACTCCATAGCTGTGTGTGCTGGTTGAGAAGTTACTTAGATTTTCAGTATAGGAGTGTCCAACTCTGCATATAGAGGTGGTGCTGCCTGAAGGTTAAATAAAGCAACAAAAATACTCAGTGTAGTGTCAGGAGACTGGGAGATCCCCAGCAGTTATTGCTGCATCAATTTGCTGATAAAAATATCAGTGAGGGATACAGCAAGCATCAGACAATGTGCAAAATAGCTATAAAGCTAGAGCTGACTTTTCTCACCTTCCAAGTCTGCAGATTGGTGGCTGTAAGTATTGTTCAAGGGCTCCAGGAGCTCAGGCTGTAGATTCTGTGACACTCTGGGCTTTTCCCGCATGTTGGCAAGATACCTTCTCAAGTCCAAGGTGTCACATTCATGTGCCAGGTGAGGCAAGAGGAGGTCTCAGCTGTTTGCTCTTACCAGGAAGACAGAAAAATCATGCAGAGTTTCCCCAGCGGTTTTGCCCTGGTGTCTCCTCAGCAAGGGTGTTTCATACAACTATTCCTGGCTCTAAGCGAAACTGGAGAGGTGACTACCTAGTTTTCCCAGCTGCGACGGCAGACATGGGAAAGGACTCCACATCGCCTCAGTTGGGGACGAGAGCAGCGTTGGAGCGAGGGCATGGGAAGCATCAAATGGGCGGCGCTGATCTTGTCGGTGCACAGTGGGAGGAATAACTGCACGGAGTAGGTCTGCGGCTTAGCGATCAGAGGAGACTCAGTGTCTGAGAAAGACGCTACAGAGCAGGTGACAAGAGCCAAAGGACAGGGGTTTCAGGCAGTAGAAGTGGATGCAGTGAATGATGTTTTGGATTCGGTGGTCCCGCGTGGGTTTGTCTGTGGTGGGGCATGATGTCGTTGGTGGCAGTTAAGAGTGTTGAGACCGGAAAGATCCATTTTAAAGGGCCTCATGCTTGGTAGAAAGACATTTGGACTTGATCTTGCAGGTGAGTGGGTACTAGGTGGCTCTGCTCAGGGAAGAGAGCACGCTTTGGTGTTGACCTGGAGGGAAGATGTGTCAGCTGCAGGTCACGGATAACGGGGGTCGGGGCCGTGGCCGGGAGGAGGTTAAGAGGAGACACCAGAGCCGTTCAGGGAGTGAGCCTGGCACCCTGTGTCCTGAGCTGCTTGAAGCGTAACAGACAGGGAAGAGTTTAAAGGAAGCCTGATATGTCGCTTGGGTGCTGCTGATGCCATTGCGTAGAGAAGGAGTCCAGGGAAGGAGCAGGCTGGTGGGGAGGGAGTGATGGCTGTGGTTTTAGATACACAGAACTGCATGGGTCAGGAGGACTTCTGGAGGTTCGGTCTCAGTCCGCAGGTCACAAGAGAGTGAAGGTGCAGGTACAGCCCTGAGATCAGCCCAGGGCTACTGACGGAGCTGTGGAGCCAGAATGCGGGGCGGCTTAGACGGGGCAGCCGGCGGGGGGCGGGGGGGGGGGCGCGGGGCGGGGTGGGCAGCCTTGGCCAAGGAAGGCTGGACATGCCCAGACCTGCCTGGCTCACTGAAATGGGGAGTGTACTCCAGGTGGCACATCTTGATTAGAAGGGATGCAGTGGGGCCAGAAAGCAAGTCAGACACCAAACTTGCCCTCAAGGACT
>SJYC01098488.1:0-22881 GCA_006408675.1 Madoqua kirkii
GGGGGGGGGCGCGGGGCATCCCCAGGAGCTTCAGGCTGGGGGACCCACTGGTTCTCCCCTCTCTAGCTTCTCATTTGCTCTTTCTCTAACGTGTCCCCCCTTTTGAAAGGTACCCTTATCTAGACCTCTAATTCATTTACTTGTCTGTTTGTATTTATTTTTGATGTGAACCATTCTAAAAGTCTTTATTAAGTTTGTCACAACATTATTTCTGTTCTTCTGTTTTGGTTTTCTGGGTGCGAGGCATGTGGGATCTTAGGTCCCTGACCAGGGATCAAACCCACCTTCCCTGCATAGGAAGGCCGAGTCCTAACCATGGATCTTCCAGAGGAGTCACTAGACCCTGATTTATTCATCTGATGTTAATAGATTTATCTAATTTATTTATCTGAACTGTTCCACTTTTCTACTTAGTTTTGTACAAAGTAGCAAGTCATCTTCCCAATGAAAGTTTTTCAAATATAAAAGAACTACTAGATTTTTTCTGACTGCTGCTGCTGCTAAGTCACTTCAGTCGTGTCTGACTCTATGTGACCCCATAGACAGCAGCCCACCAGGCTCCCCTGTCCCTGGGATTCTCCAAGCAAGAACACTGGAGTGGGTTGCCATTTCCTTCTCCAGTGCATGAAAGTGAAAAGTGAAAGGGAAGTTGCCCAGTCGTGTCCAACTCTTCTCGACCCCAAGGACTGCAGCCCACCAGGCTCCTCCATCCATGGGGATTTCCAGGCAAGAACACTGGAGTGGGTTGCCATTTCCTTCTCCAGTGCATGAAAGTGAAAAGTGAAAGGGAAGTTGCCCAATCATGTCCAGCTCTTCTCGACCCCATGGACTGCAGCCCACCAGGCTTCTCTCTCCATGGGATTTTCCAAAAAGCAATATGCTCATTGTTAGAAAAATCAGAACATTCTCATAGGAAAGAACAAGAAGAGCAAAACCCTCATAACCCTACCAACCCAGCAATCACGGCTGCCAGTGTCCTGGGGTGTATTTTTCTAGGCCAGTATTTTTAGACACACACACACAAACACAGATACAGTGAGACAAGCAGAATGCTCTGCCTGTGCAGTATTGCAGCGCACTTTCTCGAGAAGCACAGTGTGAAGTGCTTCTGAGTTAATGCATACCTAGCAGCAGCGCTTTTCATGGATGACTGTCTTCTCAATGTCCATCTAAGTGTAAACAGCTGTTTACTTAATGTTGGACGTTGGGTTGCTTCTAGTTTCCCCCTATTACAAACAGGGCTGTGGTGAACTCACTTGTAGATAAATGTTAGCAGGGAAATGTTTGTGGTGAAGAATCCACCTGCCAATGCAAGAGATGTGTGTTTAATCCCTGGGTCAGGAAGATTGCCCCAGAAAGGAAATGGCAACTTGCGGACAGAGGAGCCTGGCGGGCTACAGTCCATAGGGTTGGAAGGAGTCGGACACGACTGAGTGCATGCACGGACACACACACATACACATACACACACACACATGCACACACGCATGCACATCAGCGTTAGGAAGTGTCTTCGAGATGAAGGTTAGAAAGGAATGATTTGCCTCCCCGCATCCTTTGCAGAACTGTCCTTGACCTCCCCACCCCACAGTGGCATCTTGGAGACCCAACTGTGGATGTCTCCTCCTACATGAAGAACCTCTTTTCTGCACTTGGCTCATTTTTTCTGAGCCAGAGGATTTCCTTGGGAGCCTCCAAGTTGTTTGGAGTGTTGTGAAGGGAGAAACAGAAGAAGGGGTCAAACAGGACAGTGGCTTATCCCAGGGGACAGCTGATGACACGTTTCCAGTAATGAACCAGCTTATCACTGGAGGAGCATCCATGTCTGCATCAAGGGAAGAGACAGGCAGAATTGCTGAGGTGGGAGATTTCAGCTCCCTGCCCAAGATCATTTCCTGTTAGTGGAGGCTGTTAAGCTTTGGCTGTGACCTGGCAGTCTTTTCCGGAGACCTTCAGCGTTTTTAGATTCTCCTTCGGCAGGAGTGGTTAAGTGAGCTCGTGTTAGAATGAGAGGTTCCTCCCAGTGACCTCCAGGCTGTTGATAAGTGTATGAATTCACTCTTCAACCCCAGAGTGGTCTACTGTGAAAGTTTATTGTACAGTGTTCAGGTGATTACCATTTAAGGCCATTTTCTGTGTATATTTCTCTACTCCATAGAGTAGATTGAAATCTGAAGTTATTTTTCCACTTCAATTCCTTTGTCCACGAAGAGCGCTTCGGTGAGAAAAGACATCAGTGTTGTTGATTGTTGCTACTTTTGTTTTCTTAGAGCTGGGAGCTCTTTCTATCAATACAAATTCCACTTCTTTATGAAAAATTGGAATGAGTCACATGTCACCTGTGTATCCAGGCTTACTCCAAATGACACCATGGTCAACCTCCTGTGGAAACTGCTTCAATTCTAATCTATTTCCTCATTTCTTATTTTTGGACTTTCTTTAAATATATTTTCCTGTTTCCTCCTTCTTTGGGGCTAAATGCTTTAAGGAGAAAGTACAGGCAGACAGCTGAATAATTTTTCCCTCTAAATAAAAGATCACAGAAGATGCCCGAGGAGATCTGGACCCCGGGAACACTAAAATGAGTGCTTTAATTCAGTCTTCTGGGACTGTTTTACATTTTGGGGAGTGGTTTGAGCCTCTTCTTTCTTCCCTTTAAGTATTTTGTCAGTGAGAACTAATTTAATTTTCTAAAGCTACCATGATGGCAGAATGTGATTAATAAATGAAGAAGGTAGGGGTTTTGAATCAGGGGAATATGATTGTATCATGTTGGGTTTTTCAGCATGAAGTTTTATTCAACTGTGGGAAAATATTGAAAAGGAAACCGAGTTCTGCTCTTTTGGATTTCATGTGGAAAACATGAACGTATGGAGATACCCACTACCCTCAGTGCTCCCTGATTGATTTGTATGCTTGACTCTCTTTCTCCAGCACTGGTATGTGGGTTCCTCTCTCCTTGACAGTTAGCAGTAGGCGTCAAAGAGCTATACATCCTTCCTTCAGAATATCTTGGTTTCGCCAGATAGAGCGCGTTGTGGGCAACACCTAATCAGCTGGAATCAGTGCAGAGATGCACCGTGAAGAGAGAACGCTCCCGGACCCCGGACTTCAGAGACTCATGACTCGGGAACTAGCACCGAGGCTCTGGGCAGCACTTGCCAACCTGTCTTTACCCTGTTAGCAGAGGAGCTAGTCTGAGAGGCAAGGCTGCTGACTTTTGATGTACAACCTGCTGCTAATTTAGTGGACTTATTTGTGTAATATAAGCAAAATTTTCTCATATATATGATATAACAGTAGGAATACATGCTCCCAGATTAGACACAATTCAAATAAGCATTTAGTATCAAGCATTATAAATGCTCTGAGTGGAATGAAGTGTCACTTAAAAAAAAATTGAAATACAGTTGATTTACGATGTTGTGTTATTTTCTGCTGTAGCTCAAAATTACTGTTATACATCTGTACAGGCCTTTTTTAATATTCTTTTTCATTATGGTTTATTATTGGAAGTTGAATATAGTTCTCTGTGCTGGACAGTAGGATCTTGTTATTTATCAATTCTATATATAAAGGCTTACGTCTGTTAACCCCAACCTCCTTCTCCAGGCATCCCCTAACCACCCCCTGCTTGGCGACCACCAGTGTTCTCTATGTCCCTGGTTCTGTTTCCATTTCATAGGTTCAGTTATGTCGTAGATTTTTTAATTGAAGTATAATTGCCTTACAGTGTTAGCTCTGCAGCCGTATGTGTACATATATCCCCTCTCCCTTGTGTGTCGTGTTTTAGACTCCACATATAAGTGATATCTGTGGTAATTGTCTTTCTGACTTACCTCGCTTAGTATGATAATCTCTAGGTCCATCCAGTGTTGCTACAAATGGCCTTGTTTCATTCTTTATTATGGCTGAGCACTGTTCATTGTGTATATGCGCCGCATCTTCTTTATCTGTTCCTCTGCGGATGAACATTTAGGTTGCTTCCATGACTGTTGTAATATAGTGCTGCAGTGAACACGGGGGTGCTTGAATTCTTTCAAATTATGGTTTTCTCCAGATATATGCCAAAGAGTGGAATTGCAGGATCATATGGTAACTCTCTTTGTAATTTTTTTTTTAAAGAAGCCTCCATACTGTTCTCCAAAATGCCTGTACCAATTTACACTTCCACCAACAGTATTAGAGGGTTCCCTTTTCACTACACTGTCTCCAGCGTTTATTGTTTGTAGATTTCTTGATGATGGCCATTCTGACTGATGTGAGGTGATACCATGTAGTTTTGATTTGAAGCTGCCCTAATTCTTAATAGCTTCCTTGTATCTGAAGACGTCAACTGTTAATCTCATTAGTAACTTAGTAAAGGCAAAGGAGTAGTAGGATCTCTCTTCTCCATCCCCACCCACACCAGCTAGAGTTAAACCACCAGTTTCTAACAGGAAAAGCTCTAGGCATTGCATTGGAGGTAAGTATGGCCCTATGAGTAGAAGACCAGCTGCTCATTTACTGAATAAGTCTAAGACTCCTCCCTTCACTTTGCAATTTACAAAATTAATAGGAGTAGATACTTCCAACAGTTCAGTTGCTCAGTTATGTCCAACTTTTTGCAACCCTATGGACTGCAGCACACCAGGTCTCCCTGTCCATCACCAACTCCCGGAGCTTGCTCAAAACTTGTGCCCATCAAGTCAGTGATGCCATCCAACCACCTCATCTCCTGTCATCCCCTTCTCTTCCTGCCCTCAAGCTTTCCCAGCATCAAGGTCTTCATCAATGAATCAGTTCTTTGCATCAGGTGGCCAAAGTATTGGAGCTTCAGCATCAGTCCTCCCAATGAATAATCAGGGTTGATTGCCTTAAGATGGACTAGTTGGATCTCCTTGCATTCCAAGGGACTCTCAAGAATCTTTTCCAACACCACAGTTCAAAAGCATGAATAATATGAGAAGGCAAAAGATACTTCCAAACACAGACACATTTCAAATAAGCAGCCTGTACTGAGTTATAAAATTTCCCTTTTTCCGGTTCTGACAAGTAAGGAGCTTGGATGTCTTCTCTGCCATCTACATAATAAGAAAAAAGATGAACAAATGGAAAATCAACAGCTCCTCTTAGATCCAGCAGAGAACGCAGGTCACAGGGCAAACTGCTGCCCCTCAAATAGGAGAAGCAAGCAAACACAGTGTCATAACTTACCTGGAGCACACGTCTCTGTAGGATCCAGAGCCGGAGTGGGAAAGCCTGACCCATAACTCAGGTGCATCACTGGAGACTCAGTTTGGGCAAGCTTGAGGGTTGAGAGCTGCAGTGGGGCCTGATCTTTGGGGATCCCTGCACTTGCGTTTTACCTCCAGAAGCACCAGGTTCTCACAGTGAAGATGGGAGAGAAATCGCTATGTGTTTCCAACATGGAGAGGGGTAAGGTAACCAGTCTGAAAATATGCCAGAGCGTTCTGTTCTTCTTAACAAGGCTGGCTTTCAAGGTAACTAGCTCACCAGAGCCCAATGGACTGGTGTTTTATCAGAACCTACCTTGAGGAAGGCCTCTTCCTGCCATCCTGTCTCCCCTAAGACAGGCGAGGTGGGGACTGATAAGCATGTGCAAAGGTCACAACCTCGGGCACAGGCTCAGGGAGATGCAGTTGCCGGACTGTGGACGGCTTCCCCTCCCCCACACTCACCGTCACTAAGGGCCCGCTTACGATACTGGGGTGCCTTTTACCCAGCCCTTCATGTCCACTTTTCAACAAAAAATCACAAGGCATACTATAAGGCACTTTGCAGAGCCAGTTTGCAGAGACAGAGTGAGCATCAGAATTAGACTTAAATATGGTGGGGAGTTGGAATGATCAGAGTGAGTAACCCTCTGGACTCTAATGGATAATGTAGACAACATGCAAGAACAAATGGGCAATATAAGCAGAAAGATGCAGATTCTAAGAAAGAATTTAGAAACTGTTATAAATCAAAACCACTGTGACAGAAATACAGAATGACTTTGATGGGCTTATTAGTAAAACTTGCTTAAGCACCTCTAGATGCAGTGACAAGAATCTTTTCCAACACCACAGTTCAAAAGCATGAATAATATGAGAAGGCAAAAGATACTTCCAAACACAGACACATTTCAAATAAGCAGCCTGTACTGAGTTATAAAATTTCCCTTTTTCCGGTTCTGACAAGTAAGGAGCTTGGATGTCTTCTCTGCCATCTACATAATAAGAAAAAAGATGAACAAATGGAAAATCAACAGCTCCTCTTAGATCCAGCAGAGAACGCAGGTCACAGGGCAAACTGCTGCCCCTCAAATAGGAGAAGCAAGCAAACACAGTGTATAACTTACCTGGAGCACACGTCTCTGTAGGATCCAGAGCCGGAGTGGGAAAGCCTGACCCATAACTCAGGTGCATCACTGGAGACTCAGTTTGGGCAAGCTTGAGGGTTGAGAGCTGCAGTGGGGCCTGATCTTTGGGGATCCCTGCACTTGCGTTTTACCTCCAGAAGCACCAGGTTCTCACAGTGAAGATGGGAGAGAAATCGCTATGTGTTTCCAACATGGAGAGGGGTAAGGTAACCAGTCTGAAAATATGCCAGAGCGTTCTGTTCTTCTTAACAAGGCTGGCTTTCAAGGTAACTAGCTCACCAGAGCCCAATGGACTGGTGTTTTATCAGAACCTACCTTGAGGAAGGCCTCTTCCTGCCATGCTGTCTCCCCTAAGACAGGCGAGGTGGGGACTGATAAGCATGTGCAAAGGTCACAACCTCGGGCACAGGCTCAGGGAGATGCAGTTGCCGGACTGTGGACGGCTTCCCCTCCCCCACACTCACCGTCACTAAGGGCCCGCTTACGATACTGGGGTGCCTTTTACCCAGCCCTTCATGTCCACTTTTCAACAAAAAATCACAAGGCATACTATAAGGCACTTTGCAGAGCCAGTGTGCAGAGACAGAGTGAGCATCAGAATTAGACTTAAATATGGTGGGGAGTTGGAATGATCAGAGTGAGTAACCCTCTGGACTCTAATGGATAATGTAGACAACATGCAAGAACAAATGGGCAATATAAGCAGAAAGATGCAGATTCTAAGAAAGAATTTAGAAACTGTTATAAATCAAAACCACTGTGACAGAAATACAGAATGACTTTGATGGGCTTATTAGTAAAACTTGCTTAAGCACCTCTAGATGCAGTGAGTGTATTCATATGTCACATTTGAAATTATTAAACAAGCCTAAGCTTTATTGTTTCTATGAAAAATTTTGCTTTTCACCTAAAAATTCCAGTCCTGGCTCTGCTGTACTTTACTCTGACATGTTCAAGGAAGGGGAGAGAGAGTTTGTGGAGAAAGAGAAAGGAAGAGAACAGAACGCAGGGCCTCTGTGGATGCGGCACACCGCTGGAAGCTGGCCCGGCAAGCTGTCACACCGACACTGTCTGGTGAAAACATTTTCGCCTTAATCTGATGCGTTCAGATTTGGGCATGAAGGATGCTGACATTAGCTACAGAATTTGCATACCTAAAATTTGGGAGGTGTGAATATGAAAATTATAGGTAATTAACTGTTTCTAAACACTCATGTTTTATTTATGGTTTATAGTACTTTTTTGGTCAGTCTATTGTATGAGTACTTTGTTTTTTCAGAGAAATCATGCATTTCTTGCATTCTTATTGCTTGATTTTAATTGACAGTAGCCATTAACGGTGGGCCTGGTTTACACAGAGGCTGCAAATAAAACAGGAGAAACAAGGAAAAGAAATATATTAGAAGCATTTTATAATATGTCAGGTTGTGCAAGGCACATCTTAAATATCCACTGTTTCATTTTATTATATTGAGATGCATCATCAAAAACACACACTCGTTCAACTTGCTACTGTTAATCATGTATCTTGGGCATCTTTCAAAGCCGTCATGAATAGATCACACTCCTTTGTTGCCCATCTTATGGATGTGCAGTCCTGTTCAGTCATTGCCCTGTGTCTGCCTTCAACTACATATTTGCTTTTGGGTAGAGTGTTTTGGTAAACATAATCCCACAATATATCATTGACAGTCATGCTAGTGTTTCTGTAGAGTAGATTATAAATATGCTATTACAAAAAATCAGTAATTATGGACATTTAATTTGTTGATGGCGACTGTCACATTCCCTCCAAGAAGGCTACCCCAGCCTCCTTTGCTCTGTGGGAAATGTGGCCATTTCTCACGATTTCTCCCACGTTTGCCATCTTGCAGTGTTACCAGCCATTTCAATTTTTGTCAATCCAGTAGGATTTAATTGGTGCCCAGAGTCTTCTGACTCAAAATGGTAGTCTGATGATATGCATCTCACTCTTCTCCCTTCCATTAAAATTACAAAAAAAAAAAAAGTTTTTTAAAAAATTTAAAGTACAAGGAGAATGAGCGAAGGTACTGTTGGTCGGCAGAACTTTTGCCAAGTGTGTGGAAGGTGGAAAACAGGGGATTGGCCTGATGAGGGAAGCTCAGGTGGAATCAGAAATCCAGAGCATCTTCCAGCCTGGAGTCAACAGCGGCACCAGGGTGGGGGCCCCACGGAGCAGCCACCAAAGCTGCTCGCTGTGTGGACAGTGCTGGCGGCCCGTCCCTTATGCATCCAGACAGCTGGTCGGAGCGGGCTTTGTCCCTGAGCCAAGGCGAAAGGACTTCCTTCAGAAAGTGATCCGTCCTGGGACACACCCCAGTGAGGCTGCTGGAGTCTGTGAGTGAGGTGGGGTTGTGTGTGCAGGAAATCCCCGTCTCCACGACAGACTCGATGAGGAAAACAGAAGTCAGGGCCGTGCCCGGGAAGGAAGCGTCTGGCCCGTCGCTGCGGCGGCTGTGCTGCTCCCTGTCTGTGGCATGCCCGTGCCAGGGTGCGTGCCCACTGACCCCTCCATGCTTGACTGTGCCGTCGGGAAGCTGCACTCAGCCTCTGCTCAAGGCTCAGGTACTGGTAAAAAATGCTTACAGCTTTAAAGAAGGCCCACACTGACTCTCCTAAACCATATGCGACTGAAAAATATGCCTGCCACATCAGTAAACAAAGGATGTTGCAGCCGTAAAGCTGTCACAGTACAGCTGCCCCCGGGGGACTGAGGATGGGAGCCGGATGCCTGCCAGCAAGCCATCAGCCACTGCAGGCACCCCCAGGGGTGAACCCCGAGGACACTCGGGAGGAGAAAGCACGCGATGCTGGTCTGCAGAGCTGAGGTTCATATCGAAGAAATTATTGCAATGAGTCCAGCCTCTTGCATCTTCCCCCACATAGAGAAGCACCAAATTCCTTAACTTGTGATGTCTGGTTTTCTTGAATAGTAATCTTTTGATGTTCCAATTACCTGATCTTTGTTGCAAACACTCCTATATATCCTGGCTGCTCCTTTACCTCTGTGGAGCTCCTCTTAGAGTAATCTGAGATGCTGTGTCCTGGACTTAAGTCCTTAGAATGTCTGCCAAATAAAGCATAGTTCTCAACTTTTAGGGTGTGCAGTTTTTTTTTTTCTTTCAGTCAACATGTAATTAAAAAATAGGAACGGGAAAACAGGTATTTGGTGAAAATCATCAGGAAAAGAACAAGAGCACAAAGATGAACAGAATGACTCATCTAAATGAAATAGAAATGATTCAAATAATGGAAAACAGTGTTCTCAGAGTGAACAGCTTACATCCAGAAGATGGGCAAGAGTTTCTGAAAATCAGAACATAGATTGCTGATATTACAGATATCATGGCTAGGTGAGGGGCTGAATGGGGCTGAGATATTTTGAAGATGGGGGCCCAGGAAACCTCCAACACTGACCAGCGAGGATGACAGGGTTGGGAGACTGGGAGAGAGCACTGAGGCAGGAAGCAGAGGTCTGGACAACCAGCTTGATTCTAACATGAGCTCCAGAACAAGAATGAAAGGAAGAGAGAACCTAGCTAAGAAATAATAGATGGAAATTTTCTTTAGTAGAAGAAATATAGGTTCTTAGATGGGGAATTGTTCAGGCAAGTGCCAAGCAGGATGAGGGAAAAGGAAGCCCACTGCTCGCTTGGTGGGCTTGTGTTGTCTGCTCCGCTTTTTCCCTCTTGGTAACCAAGAGCTCCTCTGCTGTGTTCTAGAACTTCCCAGTTAGTGTTTCTTCAGGGAGCTATGCAGAAACCGAGAGGCTGGCTCCTGCCTTTCCTGAGGTTCCCAGCGCTTACAGATCTGTTTATTGTGAAACCATAAGTGGCTGTTGTGAAGGACCACTTCACCCAGAGAAAATCCAACACATAGGAGACCACCTCTGTGAGACGGGGGCAAGAGACCCAAACTGATAACATTGTTTACAGCAGCTCTGTGGCCGTAGCTGATTTTACACTACCCTTCCCTCAAGGGAAGATCCCCTTGAGAAGGAAATGGCAATCCACTCCAGTATTCTTGCCTGGAGAATCCCATGGACGGAGAAGCCTAGTAGGTTACAGTCCATGGGGCTGCAAAGAGTCGGACACGACTGAGTGACTTCACCTCACCTCACCTCACCTTGGGGCTTCCTACCAAGTACAGAGGAGTCTAACGAGGGTTTCTGTCTCTAAAGTCATGATAATATATATAGTTAATATATCTTAAGGGAATTCCAGTACTCTGTGGATAGAGAGAGGGGAGGAAGCAAATTGTTTACCCAGGCATCTGAATTAGAGTGATATCCTGCCTGTTTCCACAGAAGATAAGGAAGCAGGGTCTTCACTGTGCAGGGCAAGGGGATCAACTGTGGATGGCAGTTCCTCAGTTCTTGTCCCGAAGGAAAGAATTCAGTTAAGACATAGAGCAGCTTCAAGCACCAGGAGTTTTATTAAGCGAAGTGGAAGTATGCCCTCGAGAAAAGCAGGCAAGTGGGCTGTCTCCGAACCAGAAGTGGTCCCACAACTGGGGTAGGGTGGGTTTCTCAGTGATGTAGAGTTCCTCTCCGTGTTCTGCATTGTGTGATTGATGAGACTGTTGACAACTGGAAATGCGAATTTATTTTTAAAAGGCCATAGTGAACTCTGCGTTACTCTGAGTCATCTGTTAGGTCCTTGCCCGCCAGCTGGTACTGGCAGTTTGGAAAGCCCATTGGGTTTTTGATATCTGGTTTGGTCCTGATAAGTCTGGAAACTGAGCAGTTCTTAACCGCAAAGGGGAGGATCTCTGGAGGTGTCTGATCACAAGTGTCCAGGTAACAGAGGGAAAGATGACTGCTTCCAGGATGAGGGGGGCAACCTGCTCATGTCTGACTAGTTACCTAACAAGAGAGTCTTTTGTTGTTGTTATTTTAAATTTCTGCTTTTATTGAGACAATCAAATGGTTTTCTTTTTTGGCCACTCCACGAAGCATATGGGATCTTAGTTCCCCAACCAGTGATTGAACCCGTACCTCCTGAGCAGAAGTGTGGAGTGTTAACCACTGGACCACCAGGAAGTTCTGAACAGGGGAGGTTTTGAAGCTAGAATTCTATTCTCAGTCACGTTATCAATCTACAAGTATGAAGGCAAAAATATTTAGGGATGAGTAAAAATTTAGTCAGTTTGTGAAAAGACTGTAATAAATATATCAGCAGCATGAATGAGGGATGAGTCAGGAAAACAGAAGTTGGGTAGAAGGCAGAGGTCTACTGGTGGTGCCTGGAAGCATCTCCGGTTGAAAGGGGTTTATGTTTCACATTTCTTATGCATCATTCTTGTTTGTTCTAAAGTGAGTGATACCTGCACATTTATGAAAACAACAGATACTCGATTGGTTTTCTGTTCCTAAAATTGATCTAGCAGGCCAAAGCCCAGAAGTCTAACTTTATAGTCTAAAGGCAAAATGTGTTTGTTTTATAATGCAGTTGTTGGAACTGGGGGCACAGTGATTGGCTTCAAATAACAATGAGGTGGCTGTAACTCTTCTGAGCAGAACCTGGCGGAGTTGGCAGATGAATGGAGCAGTGACTGTAAGCGCACACTAGAAATAGGCTGAGGAATGGAAACCGGTGGGAGTGGACATTGGTGCAGCCACTATGAGGACTAGAATGGAGGTTCCTCAAAAAATTAAAAAGTAGAGCTACCATGCGATCCTGGACGTATACCCAGACACAAATTCTAATTTAAAAAGATATATGCACTCCTGTGTTCACTGGAACACTATTTATAATAGCCAAGACATGGAATCTGCCTAAACGTCTATCAACAGATGAATGTATAGAGAAGACTTGGGACACATGTATATATAATGGAATATTACTCAGCCATAAAAAGAATGAAATAGTGCCCTTTGCAGCAACATGGATGGATGTGGAGATGATCAAACTTAGTGAAACAGGTCAGAAGGAAAAAGACAAATACGATATGATATCACTTGTATGTGGAACCTAATCTATGGCAAAAATGAACCTGCCTGTGAAACACAGACTCACGGCCACGGAGCACAGACTTGTGCTTAACGAAGGGGGAGGGGTTTGGGAGGGATGGAGTGGGAGCGTAGGGTTATCACATATAGGCTATGACAGATAGAATGGATAAACAAGGCCCCACTAACTCTATTCAGTATCCTGTGAGAAACCAAAATAGAAAAGAGTATGAAAAAGAATGTGTATATATATGCGCAACTGAGTCGCTTTGCTGTACCGGAGAAATTACCACGATGTTGTAAATCAACTCTAGTAAAATTAAGGAAAGGCAATAGGGGGCGGAAAGATGGGAGGAGAGCAGTTGGGAGCTTAGTCTTTGCTCAGACAGCACCCTTGGGAGACAGGCCGAGTGGGGCAAGTCGCCTAGCTGCAACCAGCGTCTGTGCTCGGGGGAAGCATTCAGGCCCTTAGAGCTGCCTCGCTTCCAAGGACAGGTGTGACCCAGAGCTGAATATGCACTCTCATTGTCGAGGCGGATCTGGTTAGAAGGTGCATGATATACTCTCATTTCTGGGAAGGGTAAAGAGATGCCTTTTTAGTGGGCTGGTGCTTGTGTCTTAAATATTTAAAAAGAAAAGAGAGGGAGAAAACCAAAATGTTCCACTTTTTTCTAATTAAAAATCGGTGGGAAACGCTTGGCCTCATTTCAGAGCAATGAATCTAACTCACAAAATATATAAACAACAGAGGAGAGAAACCAAAAAAATGCTAATTGATGATTCCAGGAGAGAAGTTTAGTATCTTTGGGCTATATGGCAAAAGCTTACATTCTCAAGAGTCAACATTTCTAATGAAGTTCAAAGACTACAGGGCAAAAAGAAAATGGACTAGTGAAGACTTTTTAATAATCCACAGTAGCTGAGGAGAAACAAAGATGGTTTTAAGGCTTGACGTATGCCATGCTGACTCCACTGGTTGAAGAATGAAAAATTCAGCCTAAATGTTAGATTGTCCTTTCAGCTCCAGAGCAAATAACTTTCTTTAAATGTTTTTCTGCTCAACGTTCAATATACAGCTGTAGTTTCAGTTCAGTTCAGTTGCTCAGTCGTGTCCGACTCTTTGCGACCCTATGAATTGCAGCATGCCAGGCCTCCCTGTTCATCACCAACTCCCAGAGTTCACTCAAACTCATGTCCATCAAGTCAGTGATGCCATCCAGCCACCTCATCCTCAGTCATCCCCTTATTCTCCTGCCCCCAATCCCTCCCAGCATCAGGGTCTTTTCAAATGAGTCAACTCTTCGCATGAGGTGGCCAAAGTATTGGAGTTTCAGCTTCAGCATCAGCTCTTCCAATGAACACTCAGGACTGATCTCCTTCAGAATGGACTGGTTGGATCTCCTTGCAGTCCAAGGGACTCTCAAGAGTCTTCTCCAGCACCACAATTCAAAAGCATCAATTCTTCGGCACTCAGCCTTCTTTACAGTCCAACTCTCATCCATACATGACCACAGGAAAAACTATAGCCTTGACTAGATGGACCTTTGTTGGCAAAGTAATATCTCTGCTTTTTAATATGCTATCTAGATTGGTCATAACTTTCCTTCCAAGGAGTAAACATCTTTTAATTTCACGCTGCAATCATCATCTGCAGTGATTTTGGAGCCCCTCAAAATAAAGTCTGACACTGTTTCCCCATCTATTTCCCATGAAGTGATGGGATTAGATGCCATGATCTTAGTTTTCTGAATGTTGAGCTTTAAGCCAACTTTTTCGCTCTCCTCTTTCACTTTCATCAAGAGGCTTTTTAGTTGCTCTTCACTTTCTGCCATAAGGGTGGTGTCATCTGCATATCTGTGTTTATTGATATTTCTCCCGGCAATCTTGATTCCAGCTTGTGCTTCTTCCAGCCCAGTGTTTCTCATGATGTACTCTGCATATAAGTTAAATAAGCAGGGTGACAATATACAGGCTAGACGTATTCCGTTTCCTATTTGGAGTTAGTCTGTGGTTCTGTGTCCAGTTCTAACTGTGGCTTCCTGACTTGCATATAGGTTTCTCAACAGGCAGGTCAGGTGGTCTGGTATTCCCATCTCTTTCAGAATTTTCCACAGTTTATTGTGACCTACACAGTCAAAGGCTTTGGCACAGTCAATACAGCAGAAATAGATGTTTTTATGGAACTCTGTTGCTTTTTCCATGATCCAGTGGATGTTGGCAATTTGATCTCTGGTTCCTCTGCCTTTTCTCATACCAGCTTGACCATCAGGAAGTTCACGGTTCACGTATTGCTGAAGCCTGGCTTGGAGAATTTTGAGCATTACTTTACTAGCGTGTGAGATGAGTACAATTGTGCGGTAGTTTGAGCATTCTTTGGAATTGTCTTTCTTTTGGAATGAAAAGTGACCTTTTCCAGTCCTGTGACCACTGCTGAGTTTCCCAAATTTGCTGGCATATTAAGTGCAGCACTTTCACAGCATCATCTTTCAGGATTTGAAACAGCTCCACTGGAATTCCATCACCTCCACTAGGTTTGTTCATGGTGATGCTTTCTAAGGCCCACTTGACTTCACGTTCCAGGATATCTGGCTCTAGGTGAGTGATCACACCGTCGTGATTATCTGAGTCATGAAGAGATGTTTTTCGTACAGTTCTTCTGTGTATTCTTACCATCTCTTCTTAATATCTTCTGCTTCTGTTAGGTCCATACCGTTTCTGTCCTTTATTGAGCCCATCTTTACATTAAATGTTCCGTTGGTAACTCTAACTTTCTTGAAGAGATCTCTAGTCTTTCCCATTCTGTTGTTTTCCTCTATTTCTTTGCATTGATTACTGAGGAAGGCTTTCTTATCTCTCTTTGCTAATCTTTGGCACTCTGCATTCAGATGCTTATAGCTTTCCTTTTCTCCTTTGCTCTTTGCTTCTCTTCTTTTCACAGCTATTTGTAAGGCCTCCCCAGACAGCCATTTTGCTTTTTTTGCATTTCTTTTCCATGGGGATGGTCTTGATCCCTGTCTCCTGTACAATGTCATGAACCTCCATCGGTGTCTGCAAATTCATTATCAGGGAGAGGAGATCTGAAATCTCTAGGACATTCGACGGACTTCACTGCAGGCCACAGGTGGACAAAGAGGAAGGAATGGGGTTCATGTTCGTGTGTGAAACTGGAGATCATGGAGCTCTGATGCTCAGGGCAGATACCGAGAGACCACTGAGGGACCACTGGCTGCCACCTGCAGGTGTGGCTGTGGTTAGATTAGTGCAGGAGGAAGCAGTGCAGAACATGTGCTAGAAATCAGGGCATTAAAAAAGAGAATGACTCAGGAACTCATTAAAAAGACAAAAATGCTGAACTGATACAGGAAGGAACATGGGAAGACAGAAAAGCCTGCCTGGCTCCTGTGTGTAATTTTAGTACTGCTGGGGCCATGATGGTGAATGGGAGCAGAAGCAAAAATATCCTGGGCGTTGGATGAATGATGCCTCCCAACAGTGCTGGAATCCTGTTAGTGTGTGAGCCCCCAAATGACAGACATTTCAACAGGCACACTTGATTTCACACAGGGAGAGTTGGAGTCTATGAGAGAGGGAGCCATCCCCAAAACAATGGCTGACGTTTAGAGACCCCTTACTCTCTGCCAGGCACCTGTTCAGTGCCTTTTGATGTATCATCTCTTGTAATTCTCACTGCAGTCTTATGAAGTAGGGGATGTGGTACAGATGTTACCTTTAAGAGGTTCATCGATTTGCCTGTGACCCCGCCAGTAAGAAGCAGACTTGGTGTTTTCTGTCTGCACACACCACAGACTGAGTAGCATGAACTGTAGACGTTTATGTCTCAGTTCTGGAGCTGAGACTTCCAAGATCAAGGTCCCTAGTGGGGGCTCCATCCTGA
Source organism: Madoqua kirkii (assembly GCA_006408675.1). Taxonomy (NCBI): domain Eukaryota; kingdom Metazoa; phylum Chordata; class Mammalia; order Artiodactyla; family Bovidae; genus Madoqua; species Madoqua kirkii. The sequence goes on from SJYC01098488.1 coordinate 16,231, forward strand.
CTTCTGGAAAGCTGCCTTCTTGCTGTGTGCTCATACCACTGTCCTCAGTGTGTGCACAAAGGAAGAGGTTTCTCTCTTTCTCTTCATTATAAGGACACGAATCTCTTTACAGGGCCCCACCCTCATGACTTTGTCCAAACCTAATCACGTCCCACAGGCCCACCACAGTGAGAGTTAGAACTTCAGCACACAGATTTGGGGAACACAAGCACTCAGTCCATGACACTTGGTTTGGAAGCCAGACCTTTTGAGCTTGGAGCCATGCCCTGAATTCATCTGTTACTATTATGCATTATTGCTGCTGCTGTTATAATAGTATAAGTAAAATTTCCATTCCATAAACAGGAATTTTACCCAGGCAAGGAGGAAGGATCTGTGTTTCTTTTTCACTTCAACAAAATAATAAATAAAAATTAAAATAAGCCCCATAATTTCTGAGTACTTAATGAAGGCTAGGTAATGTGCTTTACATGTATCATCTCACTAAATTTTATTATCCACCTTGGGTTGTATTAAGTAAAATGATTAAGGAGACAAGTCAGCGTCCGACAGGCTGGGTCTCAGTCCCAGCCCTGTTGCTGACTGTCTGGGTGTACTTGGCAAGTCTTTTAATTTCACTGAAATCCAAGTTTCCCATCTGTAAAATGGCAATAGTAAACCACCATCATTAAATGATGACGCTGAAATTGTGAATCAGGATATGTCTGGAACTACTCACTGCTTAAATGTTAACATCTAAAATTATTCCAATTATTCCAGTCTCTAAGTGATTGATTGAGATTACCTCTCTGAGATTCTGGAACTTCTCTGAGAAGTTAAATAACTTGCCGGGGGAGCAGCACGTCTGTAGTGGAGCTGGGATTTTAATCTCTGTATTTCCATCTTCGGTCTTCAGCCTCCACTGTAACTCTCCCTGGGGTTCAGGCTCACGGCCCTGTTTCTAAATGTTGTTCAGGGAGCTTTTCCCCCTAAATTCAGCTTTAGCCTGGGCTGTTTGTCAACAGGTTGCCTGGAGTGCCTGGACAGGTGAAGGTTAAGGCAGTGAATAAATTAGAAAATCGACACAGTTGCCAGTGACCCATTTTAAAAGACTAAATTCCAAAGCCCTTTGCGTCAGAGGAAACTGGATTAAGGGAACTGCCCTGTTTTTCTAAAACACAATCTATTTGAAGGAGCATATAGAATATTTTCTTCCTAGTGGTGGCTTGTTGGTAAATGTGTAACTGTAAAGAGGGGAGCAGAGCTTTTAGTTTTATTGACTTTGAAATTAAAGCAGCACAGACAGTGCCATAATCTATATCCAAAGTGCTGAGTAGCATAAAGGCGCATGTAAGGCGGGTCTTGACTTGGCAGCTTCAGGGGAATCTCTTTGTAAGGTACAATTAAAAGGTGATGTAATGAGCTCATTACAGGTTAACTGTGTCACCCGAGGCTTATATTATTTGCACTTAAAAAAGTTGTGGAAAACCATGGGCCTGCCGTACCTTGAGCTGTGTGATTGTGTGCATTTAACTCAGAGGGAAAGAATCTAGCTTGTCCGGTAGCAGTGTCCCAGTTTCCAGCCCCAGACCTGCTGGAGAGCTTATTGCAGGGGGGCATGAATTTTGTGAATTTGGCACCTTCTGGACCCTCTCCCAGTGGCTCAGCACATCCATTTGTCCGGGCTCTCTGGGCTGGGCTTTCAGAGACTCGGACTCTGATATGTAAAACCAGAACACCAGCTGATGAATGGACAGTGAGCCCCACCTGTCAGAGGGGTTGATGCATGCCAACCACCAGCCCACCCAATCCCTAAAGGAGCAGACAGCAAACTGTAGTCAGCTGGTTGCCCAGGAAACTGCACCAGCCAAGATGAACGAACTGCATGATTTAAATATGCAGTTGATTACTTCAATTCCACGAAAGAGTGGGACCTGCCACCAGGACCAGATACCTTAAATGGTGCTGTGTGGGCACTGCCTGCTGGGATTGCTCCCTGTGACCCCCGGCTTGCCTCGCTGTGCTCCACATTTCCTACAAATGAAGCAGGACGAGTGGATGGTTTAGCAAAGCTTCTGGCCTGTGTGAAGCCCTTGCCATTCGTGTTATCCAGGCTCCAGTTGTCCAGGAGCTTAGTGATTTCACTCATCTCTGGTTTGCAGTTTTACTTGCTGAGAAAACATTCTCCTCGATTTCTAAGTTCTTGCTGGTTCCAAGTAGAGCAAGCAACGATAATGGAACTTTTTTGGTTTGTTTTTAAAGATGTCTATGTAACCCAGTTACAAATCACTTCAACTCTGTTGATGTTGATAAAGCATACAGCATTTTGCCAATGACTGTAGAAAGGGGCCCTGTGAATGTAAACCATCTATTTAACTTCCACTTCCAGTAGCCTCTGACTTGTGGGGTTGATTTTTCTTTTACTTACATATTTGTATGAAGATTAAAGCCATCACCTTAAAAACAAAACAAAACATCACCTTTCTTTGAGTCTGCCTCAGATAGATGTCAGTTTCCTATGGAAGGGAGGGTGGGACCAACTGGCTGCTCCTCCAGCATAAATATCAGGGAACACAGGAAGGGGAGCTTCCCAGGTGGCTCAGTGGTAAAGAATCCTCCTGCCAGTGCAGGAGATGCAAGGGACGCAGGTTCGATCACCAGGTCAGAAAGATCCCCTGGAGGAGGGCATGGCAACCTGCTCCAGGATTCTTGCCTGGAGAATCCCCGTGGACAGGGGAGCCTGGCGGGCGACGGTCCATGGGGTTGCAGAGAGTCAGACATGACTGAGTGACTGAGTGAGCAGGCACACACAGTGTGGAGTCAGCTGGTCTTGGAGACATAGGAACACTGATGCATGGCAGCTACGCCTGCCTGAGAAGGTCCCCCACAGGCGCTGTTCAAAGTAGCTGTCTCTTGGCTCTAGCTTTTTATTAGAAAACATCCTTTGCCTCTCTCTGTAAATCTTCCTCTCTTCGCTCTTGGTCTCTGCCTTAGCATCCCTTATCCCCTATTTGGGGTCAGACATTAGCTGGAGAAGCCTATGATCTCATCTCTTTGAGGAACAGAAAAGCTGTTACCTACCCTGCTGTGGAGTTAGACTCAGAGTTGAGAATTTTAGTTTCTGAACCGTTGGCCATCATTTCCTCATTTTCATTCAAATCGAGGCATTTGAGTTTCAAAGGAAATAATTTTCCTGTTTGTGTCTAGACTTCCCAGTGTTTCCCAGGATGTTTCTGGAAACCTGTTATCCTGGATTAGTACAGAGTCAGCCGCCAGTGCCTTGGTATTAAATATCACACAGCTGTATTCCCTTTTTATGAGCTGAAGCTGAGCTGCAAATCATCATGCATGGATTTGGAGAGGATTGTTTCTGATGGGTGGGTTCTGATGACCGGCTTTTTATCTACTTTCCTAGAGTTGGGCTGATCAGATTATGTGTTTTAGGCCTATAAACCTGAATTATAAAGAAGAGAAATGTGTTCTCATTGCCAGCAGTTCTTTGTCGGTGATGGTGTACCTGGGTGAGTTTTTAAGCTATTGAAATATGCCTTGGATGATCAGGAAGGGTGTCTCTTTCTCGAGTCCCTGGGATGCTGATATACATTCTCTAGAAAGAAATGGAATAGGATGGCCTTGCCAGGGCTGTCTGTAGTTGAGGGGACGGCCAGTGCCATCAAATCTCAGCTGCACTGAATGTGATTAGGAGTTGTCACAATACATTTAGCCCTCATCCGTTAGAGAGGGAACTGGGTCAAAGGTCACCTCCACAGCAAAGTGGGCATTTAGTGCTTTGATTGGCACTAATGGTAAATGATAGTTAATGAAAATCATTTATAAACCTTGTCCAAACCAGTGTTTCTCTGCTGAAAACGGTGGCCGGTTGCCTCTCGGAAGAGCTGTAATTGCAATACAGTTGGTGCCACAGGGTGGTAATTGGGCTTACAGTTTAATGAAGTTCGCGTCGTGACTCATTTCCCCACAGCTGGACCACCCCCGCCCCGACCCCACCATGGGAATGCTCCTCCCACTCAGGTGCCCTCTTCCCTTGCGCTTGGAGTGAAATAGCACCACCTTTGAGACGCTGTGCCTCTTGTGAGGCCTTAGAGTTTTGGATCGTGGTTGACACAGACCCTAATGATGAGAAATAGCCTTTTCAAGTCCACTCGTTGTTTTAAAGTTCATTTAATCTTCACGCAGCAGCTTAATTGAAATTTTACCCTCTTATACACCTGACATTCATTTTGAGGGGAAAAGATACAGTCATGGTGAGTTGATGGGAAATGATTTATTTGGCATTTCTTGTCTTTCCTCAGGTTTCCATTTGACTCTTAAATTTTCTACTTACATACTTCTTTCCCAATAGTGATGGTGAAATTTCTTCAGGTGAAACCCAGTGTTTGAAGTTTCTCGGGCTGATTCCATGTCATTGGTCAACTGTTGGGAAGCCGTGCCAGGCCATTCATTCTGACTTTCCTTTAAATCATGGTTGACTGAGCTAGAGAACTGTTACCTACCTGAAGGATGGTGTTAGAATGAAAACACCTCTGTGGAAGACTCAAAGTTCTGAACAATTTATATAGAACAGCCGACAGTAACTAACATTTATGAAATACTTACTATGTGCCAAACCAGGGACCAGGTCTTGGACATTAATGAACTCATTTAACTTTTGAAAAAATCCTGTAAGATCCAGAGGGTTGCCCTCTGATGCAGATGAGGGAAGTGGAAGGAAAGTGAATGAACTCACCCAGAGACGGGCATCTGATAAGCTGGGCTGACCCCACCTATGTGACTCTGGGCACAAATCAGTGAAAGGCTCCCATTCTTGCGATGGCTTGACTGCCAGGACACAGCATGTACTTCAGCCTCTGCTTGGGTTCCCTGCCAGGAGTCCTTGAGTTTCGCGCAATCCACGCAGGCTGTATGGCACCCGGCTGGTGAATGACAGATCTTCTGTGGCAGTGGAGCAGTGCTTTCTGAAGGAAATACAATGCAATTTTAACTTTCCTGGTAGCTCTGCTTAAAAAGAAACAGGCAAAAACATTTTTAAGAATGCACTTTATTTAGCATGATAAATCCAAAAATTATTTTAACATGTAATCAGTAGCAACGTTATTGAGCTATTTTACATTCTTTGAATTTTTTGTCATCTAATCCTTGAGATCCGCCAAGCATCTGACATTCCTGCTACTTCTAACTTGGACTTGGCCATGGTTTAAGTCCTCATGACCACACATGCCTTGTGGTTTGGACAGTGCAGTTCTAGAGTCCCAGGTTATAACCACCTCCCCCTGTATGGGTTCTGAAAGGGCAGACTGAATTCTCTCAGATCATCCTTGATTAAGAAAACCTCACTGGAAACAATCAGGTGGATTAGAAATTCCAAACATGGTTCTGTCTGGCTGCTCTCAGAGTAATTATGAGAGCATACAAAGGGCATGTCAGCATGATTACTGGTATAGCCGCCTTTTGGTGATGCAGAGCCTGAATGTGTATATTAATAGATTATCAGATTCTGTGGATTATTTAGTTGTCTTTTCACTGTTATTGCTTCTGTCCTTAGAATTCCAGCCAAGCATGGACAAAGACCTCAAGAGGCAATAAGACTCAAAGACCTTTTAGAAACAGCTTCTTTGTCTGGTTGTGCTGGTTTTAGCTGCAGCAGGTGAGATCTTGGATGCAGCATGCAGACTTCTCAGCACACAGGCTTGGTTGCTCCACGGCATGTGGGATCTCAGTTCCCCTTCTAGGGACCAAATCTGTGGCCCTTGTGTTGGAAGGCAGATTCTTAACTGGACCACCAGAGAAGTCCTGCAAACCAAATACATTTTAAACTTCTTATCAATTCTGGATAAGAGTCATGCAGTCCAGAAGCTTAGAGACATTTGTGGGTGACTGGTTCAAGGCCTTTCCATAATGTTTATGCTCTGCAGAGTTAGACCAGGATTCCAGAGGCACAGAACACAGGCTGAGCCTACTTTTTCATCTCGCAGTGTCTGCTAGCATGCGTTAATGAATTCAATTTAATTTATAGAAGTTTTTCTTAAATAATCCACTTCATTCTTTTTGGTAATAAGGTATGAGTCACACTGAATGTCATCAGTCTATAATTGGTTGTATCGTTTTGGAGAACATTCAAGGTTCTTTTGAAACTCTCGGGGAAGTGATGACATCACATGAAAGGGTTTGTAGAGCTTCCATTACCAGCTGATGATGACAATGGCCATCTGGGCAACCTGCCATGTGATTCTGCGTGGAGGGTGTGGTGTGCTTTCCTTGGAGCTGGGCAGCTGTGAGTGGTACGGTATTTGGGGAAGAAGACAGGCCCTCTTTAGCTCTGACTTCTCTTAGTTTTCTCATCAGTAACTTCGGCAAATGGCCCCTGCTCTCTGTGATTATGCTGGGAACTGCTGACAACCTGGGGGAAGCAGCCCGCTTTCAGCCTGGCGGAAAGGAGAGGGTCTTTCCTCTCCTCATTTGTCTTTCCTTCTTAGAAGGAAATGGAGTAGGTTGGTTGGAGGTTTGGGCTTGAGGTTTTGTGATTATAAAAATAACTCACACTTGGTCATGGTGTATGATTTTTTTAATGTGTTCTTGGATTCTGATTGCTAGAATTTTGTTAAGGATTTTTGCATTTATGTTCATTAGTGATCTTGGCCCATAGTTTTCTTT
>SJYC01098492.1:0-23783 GCA_006408675.1 Madoqua kirkii
TACAATACAATTTCAAATTATTCTAATTATATTATTTTTGTTATATTTGTTTCCTGAGTAGTATTTTTTTTCCTCCATGATTAGGTTTACCATTTTCTTATTTAATCTTTGTCTTTCATGTCATTTATTCTCATGTATCTATTGATTCTTACTTGTCCATTCATATTTAAGAAATAACTTTTTAGTTAATAAGGATTTCCTCTGCTTTTTGTTTCTTTTTCTTTCATTCTCTCTCTTGAATGAAAATATGCTTGGCTACCAAGCATGGGGTCCAGCAGCACAGGGAGATGGTTGACCTTCCTTTGGATGAGTAAAAGGAAACACTCAGACTATTTCCCCCTCTATTGTAAGAATGTAAGAAGGGCTTACATCTGTGATGCCAGTATCTATACTAAGCATTTTCTTAAACAGTTTATTCCACTTCTTCGGAGAATAAGCCTCCATATTTGGATCAGAAATAAAAGCCTGGTTGCCTGTACCAGGTGAGGAGGGTTGAAGGCCACTATTTATAGTTTGGTCCTATGAACATACATTCTGTCACTTTTCCGAATCTCCCTTGAACTATATTTTATCTGGCAGTGGCTTTACCATGCCCTGTTTCCCTCAAACATTAGAAAAACAGAAATAGAATCTGTTTTTTTAAATATGTTTTTAAAAATATTACCCTTGAGGAAAAGGAGCTGTCAACTAAAAACAAAAAAGCACAATGTGAGATTTATGAGTTAAATTTTATTTGGGGCAGAATGAGGACGCTAGCCTGGGAGACAACCTCTTAGATATCTCTGAGAAACTTCTCCCTAAAGGTAAGGAGGAAGGTCAGTGTATATGTGGTTTTCAGGAAAGGGCCCATGTGCAGTTAAGCACACACTTGGGCAGAAGGTTGCTGGTAGGCACGTGGTGCTTTCATTAATTATGTATCTGTTCATAATTTTAGTGCCTTCCTATATAAGAGAAGATGCAAGTTATTAAGCTCATAAAATCTTCTCCTGAAAATATCTATCTGAAGGCCTGTTCTGTTGGTTTGTCCCAAAGCACAGAGTGGCTCATTCCTGATGTCTGCCCTGAACTCCTTCCAGGGAGTGTTGAAGGTCAGTGTCTGCAGTGGTTAGTGACTTCATTCTTGTAGAACCAGGTGGAGAGAGGCAATTTCTAATTATTAAAGCTAAAGATATGCTCCAAGAGAGGTTTTTTTTAAGAAATATTTTTTCTTTTACTCTTCAGTGAAGCTTCATGTTTGTGTTACATGCAGATATTTGTTCTATATGTTGGTGCCAAGATTAGCTTAAGTTTGTAATGAGTGTGTGTTGGGACATGGGAAACATTAGAAGCATTAGAACAAAATAAACACCAAAATATGTTAAAAATATGTTATGTCTGAATAAAGGAAATAATTTAGGAAGATATTTTCCTATATGCAGCTTTTTATCATAAAAAATTTATAAATCTAACTCTAAGAGTGAGATAGTAAAGAAGAAAATCATAAAAAATGAATGAGATCAAAGATTTATCTAAACCAACGTCTAGGAAGTAAGTATATATAGTGACTGGTTCTGGCAAAGGCTAATGTCTGCACTATCTTTGCCCCTTCAAAAATGAAAATATATGTTTCAATGTTGACCTAAAGTTTCTAAAACTCCTCAGACATCAAAGAAAGACGCAGCTGTTTGCTACATGGAGTTTTGCTAAGGGCGTTTTATAAGGATTATTCCAAAAGTGTTGAAATAAGAATGATTTTCTGACTAACCTGCAATTAACCATAACATTAAGCTACCCCAAGTGTTCCAGTCCCTTAAAATTCTGTGTAATTACTATCTTCCCAGTACCTCATGCTTACCTCCTTAGGGTTCTTTGCCAGTGTGTTATTCTATATTTTAAACCACCAAAAAACAGGCCAGGGACCCAAAGCTGAAGAAGAAAACCCAATTTCTCTGGATACTTAAAGAACTATGAGATAGATCTGCTTCTCTGGGAATTAGGAGACATGCTCCAATAATCTCAGCACAGGGGGTTACTGTGGCCCAAGGAGGTGACATTAATTTACTGTTACAAAAGTACTGGAATATTTTACTTATTTTCTTTTTAAATTAATTTTCATTGGAGTATATATGCTTTACAATATTGTGCTAATTTCTACAGTACAACAAAATGAATTAGCCACACATAACACATAAATCTCCTCCCTTTTGGACATCCTTCCCATTCAGGTCACAGTGCAGTAAGTAGAGTTCTCTGTGTACACCATAGATTCTCAGTGTTATCTATTTTATACATAGTATCAATAGTGAATATGTACACTACTATGTATAAAATAGATAACCCACAAGGACCTACTGTATAGCACAGGGAACTATATTCAATATCTTGCTAATAACCTAAAATGAAAGAGAATGTAATATATATATGTGTATATCTGAATCACTTTGCAACACACCTGAAACTAACACAACATTGTAAATCAACTATATTTCAATAAAAATGTAAACAAAAGGACTATTTATAATCTTGGCTATCTCTGTACCAATCAAAATCCTAGCATGTGAGCAAGATTTCTCTGCAAAGCATGATAGAGGACACAACAGAAGAAAACAAGGTCTAACTTCAAGAAGGTTAACACTCTGGAGAGCCCACATATAAACCTAGCAAACCAAGTAAAAGCTTACGAACAAGTAGTGTTAGAACCCTCATCAGGATGAACTATGTGGGAAGGTAGAGTATAAGTGCTCAAGGAAATCAGAAAATCCAGGGAGGAATTCAAATTATATCCAGCTTTTTATGCAACTATAATAAATGCTTCAGCTTGCAACTAAAAGAGATTCAGATGTTCCTGGGGACATCTGGCAAAAGGGCAGTGTCAGCCTCTGGAAACCGATTTGCATGAAGACTGAGAAATCTGGGAGAGAACTGTTCCCAAGGGAGGGACGACTCAGGCATGATGAAGTGACTCAGTAAAAAAAGTCTTAGTCATTGGATGAAGAAGATAATTCTGAACACAGCAAGTCTGAGATTTATCTCCAGCTTAACCCCAATTGACCCTTGTCTGAATATTGTAGAAAGCAAATAGTTCTAAGCAAATGCTGAAACAGTTGTTTTACTTTGTAAACCTAAACATCTCTACTTTAGGATACTCTATAACAGAACTTGGCAGAAAAGTTTTCCACAGGTCATCACACAGGGTTGGTGCCCTGAGGACACCAGTGTGGTGCCTGGGAGAGCTAGTGTTTTGTCTATCATGTCTTGATAAAAGTCTGAGGGTAGTCATTCAGGAGGAAATGCCAGCTTTTAGCTGAGGAGCAGAGAAATGGTACCCGGTATCTGAGACAGGCTTTTATACCCAGCTCAGCATTAACAGATGCTAATAAAACACTGCTGAGCCAGCTGAACCACTGGTAAGAATGCCAAGCCTGGAAGAGCAGAAATGTATCTGTCATGTCCAGGAAAGCAGCAGGAAGCTCAACTTAAGAACTTCTGTACCCAGTACCATGGGATCTGACTTTGTGGCCAAATGAGAATGCAGAGAAAGAACTCCTGTAGGGAAAGAATTTCCAGGGATCTAGAGGGTCTTATGTTCACATAGGAAGATATAATATAGTGACATTAAAGTCTATAACATTAGCATATCTCAGTCTATCTTTAGGAAGAAAAGGTCTTAAGAAATCTAGCATGTGCAATTATTATTTCTCAAAGTAAAGAAAAGATTGCTTTTAGCTGTGATTTTCAATATTAAGTCAACAGTGAAATCAAAAATGGCATTAAGCATGTGTAAAGAAATAGTGTAAAAATGCTCCCAGAATGATTATTTATTCTACAGAACTTTTAGAGAATCACAATCCTAGGTGGATACAAAGGCAGAAATCAAGTAGACCAACTGTCTGATTTTCAAATATGAGAAGGAGACTAAGGAGAAGAGTGTAAACCATTTGTTGGTGGTATAACAGATGGTAAAACAGAAATCTTCCAACCGCTGGCCCAGGACTCTTTAAATGGCACCATGAGGACTCAGGAAAACCAAATGAGAAATAAACCTGACTTTCTGACTCATAGACAGTGTCAGCAAATTACCTATAGCCATTCTATAGAACTGTCAAAATGCTCTCTTCTTGAATGTAAAGAGGCTTTCCTACATTTCTGCCAGTTTGGAAATATAATATCTTAAATAAATTTCTGATATGACTCCTTAAAAATGAGATGCAATGTTAGACTTAACTTCAGAAGAGAAAAATGTTGCACAATTTTTTGTTTGCTTTTAAGAGTGGATGAAGAAAACATGGCAGGAAATGAAGAAAAAAGTTGTCGTTGATTGCTTTGTTATGTCCAGCTCTGCAACCTCATGGACTGTAGCACATCAGGCTCCTCTGTCTTCCACTATCTCCTGGAGTCTGCTCAAATTCATTTTGAGCCTGTGATGCTATCTAATCATCTCATCCTCCACCATTCTCTTCTCCTTTTGCCTTCAATCTTTCCCAGCCTCAGGGTCTAGTCCAGTGAATCAGCTCTTCTCACCAGGTGACCAAAGTATTGGAGCTTCAGCTTCAGCATCAGTCCCTCCAGTGAATATTTAGGGTTGATTACCTTTAGGATCGACTAGTTTGATCTCCTTGCAGCTCAAGGGACTCTCAAGAGTCTTCTCCAGCACCACAATTTGAAAAGTTCTTTTTTTTCCAAAGAAAGAAGGAATGCAGGTAAAAACAAGAACTAGAATGAGGAATAAAAATAGAAGAGTAAGTAAGTAGAGGAGAAAGAGCCAAATGAGAACTTTAGAGTCTCCACATGAATGAGATGGATGGGTAAACTCCACTAAGAGTATGTTGAACGTGAAGTTCATCTATTTTAACTGGTGTGATTTACTTGACATAAGTGACAGAGCGAAACGGAAATAATAATCATCTGTCAAACAATCGGGCTGACTGTTTCTTGACTGTCCTAGATACCGTTTTCTTTCTTCTTTTTTTTTTAACCTAACCTGGCTGTTTCCTTGACCAGTCAAGTCAAAACAGACACCCAATTTGTACATGTCAACACAGGCTCACTCTCGAGTTAACGGCTCAGAGTCTGAGTCACTGCACTGAGAACCCCAGATCCTTCCTTTTCTTTTAAATTAGAATGAGATGGCCTCTGTTTATACTTTCATTTGATAGAGCCACATGATTACAACCTTTCCACCGGGGGTTTTGCAGAGGATTTATTAACATGAGCCAGAGTCCTGGACTATAAGGTTACTTGGTTGTGAGCCAGGAGTGGCTGAGATTTGATTTGCTCTTTTTCCTCATGAGCTCTGGTTTAATGGGTTGGTTTTAGAGGCTTCAAGGGGCTTGTGTCTATTATTGAAGGAAGAAAGAAAGATATGAGTATTTCTTCCATGTGGTCTAAATGTTTCTGTTATTCCTATGTTAGCAGAGATTTGATTTGAAGCCTGAAGTTTCTCTTTCAGTTGTCCTAGGAAAAAATAATGCACAGATTCCTGGAAAGTGGTGGAGGTTTATTAATTTGTGATATTTTATTAGATGTGATAATCAACCTGGAATTTTCCTAAGGATATATTCTTTTTATTTCAAAGATCTTCTCCTCTTCAAACTCTGCTGTATTCTTTGAGATCTACCTTTTACAAGGATCACCTTGATTGCCTCCTAACACCTGAAAATCCACATAGTCTTTGAAATTAATCTTTCCTGCCTCTGTATTCTTAGCACTGTCTTCTGCATCCCTTGCCATGTATCACACTATATCTACATTGTAATAGTTTTCTGATGATAGAAACTGTACTTTAACATTATTACTCTTTAAAAGAGTAATTAACAGTTGTTAAATTAAACTGAACTACATAAGCAAATGCGGAGGGATTGAAGAAGAAGTCAGGAGAAGGACAAGTTTATTGGTATTGGAAGGGACTGTGGAGAGATAAAGAGCATTAGGCAAAATTGCTTGGCATTATCATGGAAGAGGGTTTTGGGGGATGAGAGGTCTTACAGGGAAGAAAAATGAATGTACAGAATGTGGATCCCTAGGATGAAGACAACGAGAAGTAGTCAGAAGTGAGTAAAGTTCTGAAATTAGAGAACAATGCCACTGACAAGGGCTTAATTTCCAAAATACAAAAGTAGTTCATACAACTCAATAACAACAACAACAAAACGCAACCCTATCAAAAAGTGAGTAGAAGTTCTAAATAGATATTTCCCTAAAGAAGACATATAGATGGCCAATAAACACAAGAAAAGATGATCAACATTGCTAATTATTAGAGAAGCATAAATCAAAATTACGATGAGGTTCTACCTTTGAACCGTGGTGTTGGAGAAGACTGTTGAGAGTCCCTTGGACTCAAGGAGATCCAACCAGTCCATTCTAAAGGAGATCAGTCCTGGGTGTTCTTTGGAAGGAATGATGCTAAAGCTGAAACTCCAGTACTTTGGCCACCTCATGTGAAGAGTTGACTCATTGGAAAAGACTCTGATGCTGGGAGGGATTGGGGGCAGGAGGAGAAGGGGACAACAGAGGATGAGATGGCTGGATGGCATCACAGACTCTATGGACATGAGTTTGAGTGAACTTCAGGAGTTGGTGATGGACAGGGAGGCCTAGCGTGCTGCAATTCATGGGGTTGCAAAGAATTGGACATGACTGAGCGACTGAACTGAACTGAATGACCTCAGACCACTCAGAATGGCTATGATTGAAAAAGTCTATACATAACAGATACTGGAGAGGGTGTGGAGAAAAGAGAACCTTCTTAAGCTTTTAAAGAGAGTGTAAATGGTGCAGCCACTATGAAAAATAGTATGGAGTTTCCTTAGAAAACTAGAGTTTTTATATGATCCAGCAATCCCATTCCTGATCATATACCCAGACAAAACAATAATTTGAAAAGATACATGTGCCTCTATGTTCATAGCAGCACTATTTACAACAACCAAGACATGAAAACAATCTAAATGTTCATCAACAGATGAATGGAGACAGTGTGTTATATAAATATATAATAGATTATTACTCAGCCATCAAAAAGAATGAAATAATGCCATTTACCGCCTGCAAAACAGGAGTCTCTGTTTCAATTCCTGGGTCGCAAAGACCCTCTGGGAAAGAATATTCTACCCATTCCAGTATTCTGGGGCCTCTCTGGTGGCTCAGATGGTGAAGAACCCACCTGCAATGCAGGAAACTTGGGTTCAATCCCTGGGTTGGGAGGAACCCTTGGAGGAGGGCATGGCAACCCACCCCAATATTCTTGTCTGGAGAGTCCCCATGGACAAAGGAGCCTGGCAGGCTGCAGTCCATGGGCTCACAAAGAGTCAAACATGACTACATTACTAAAAACACAGCACACACACACAGCAACACAGATGGACCCAGAGATCATCCTACTAAATGAAGTAAGTCGGAAAGAGAAAGACAAATACCATATGATATTACTTATGTGTGGAATCCAAAATATGACACAAATCAACATATCTAACAAGCAAAAACAGTCTCACTTGTGGTTGCCAAGAGTAGGAGAGGGGGGAAAAAGCACTAGAAATTTGGGATTAGCAGAAATAAACTATTATATATAGAATGGATAAAAAATAAGGCTATTTTGTAGAGCACAGGGAACTATATTCAATATCCTGTGACAAAGAGCAACAGAAAATAATATGAAAAATATATATACATATCCATATATATGTTCAACAGTCACTTTACTGTACAGCAGAAATTAACACAACATTGTAAGTCAACTATACTGCAATAAAGTTTTTAGTTAATTCAGTTCAATTGTTCAGTTGTGTCTGACTCTTTGTGGCCATATGGACTGCAATGCACCAAGACTCTCTGTTCATCACCAATTCTTGGAGCTTGCTCAAACTCACATCCATCGAATCGGTGATGCCATCCAACCAGCTCATCCTCTGTCATCTCCCTCTCCTCCTGCCTTCAATATTTCCCAGCATCAGGGTCTTTTCCAATGAGTCAGTTTTTCACATCAGGTGGCCAAAGTAATTGGAGTTTCAGCTTCAGTATTAGTCCTTTCAATGAGTATTCAGGGTCAATTTCCTTTAAGATTGACTGGTTGGATCTCCTGGAAGTCCAAGGGATTCTCAAGAGTCTTCTCCAACACCACACTTCAAAAGCATCAGTTCTTTGGTGCTCAGCTTTCTTTATGGTCCAACTCTCACATCCATATGTGACTACTGGAAAAACGATAGCTTTGACTAGACAGAACTTTGTCAGCAATGTAATGTCTCTGCTTTTTAATGTGCTCTCTAGGTTTGTCATAACTTTTCTTCCAAGGAGCAAGCATCTTTTAAAATAAAAAAAAAATTTTAAGTTCAGTTTTATTAAATGCCGTAACTGGTACCTTTGTGATGGTATCCCCTTCTTTGCGAGAAGGAAAGGAAAAATCAGAAGAATAGGAAAGGGTAATTATCTCACTCAGAATACTCTCCTTTCCCCTTCCTCTAGGCAGTCTACCTTTTTTCTAGGGCTCCCAAGCCTCTGTGATGTCTTGCTGGTTTTGTACCCAGTCCCTATTCAGCTGGGCAGCCTGTTGTTCTTCCCAGAGCTCAAGTATCACATTCTGAGATGAAATTATCTAAGTCTAGTCCTCCTTTTGGGCTTCCCAGATGGCACTAGTCATATAGAACCTGCCTGCCAATGTAGAAAACATAGTAAGATGAGGGTTTGATTCCTGGGTCAGGAAGATCCTCTGGAGGAGGACATGGTAACCCAGGAAATTTTCTTGCCTGGAGAATCAATCCCATGGACAGAGGGGACTGGCAGGCTGCAGTCCAGAGGGTTGCAAAGAGTCAGACATGACTGCACTGAAGCACATATTCCTTCTTTTAAATCTGGTTAAGACATGTGTTATTAAATAACAAAAACATATACAATCGGCATGTATGTGTTGCCTTATTTTTTATTTATGACTTTAGTAAAGTTATAGATAGATAGATATAGAGACAGAAAGAACAGAGCAGTGAATCTTTTGACTTCCTACTTACCTTATCTTATGATGAAGTAGTTAAATTCATTATGAAACCCTAAAAAGGATGTTAAGTCTTTGGTAAAACTGAGGAGACATTGTGTTGTTCAGAAACAGCAAGTGTTGACAATGAAACCAGTAGGCTAATCCATAGAGTATTAGGGAGAAAACACAGGGCTGACGAGAGAAGCCTGGGCCAAGGAATAATTTTTGAAGGTTAATGTGGAATATAAGGAGCCAGCCCCTCATCTCATCTCCCTGTAGCCCCTATTCCTACTTCTTCTTCATCTTCCAGTTTCCCTACCTTTCCCTCTAAAGGGGGACCACACAGAGAAGTTGAAGAGGCAGCAGCCCCTCACTCTCACCACTGACAAGGTTTAGAAAGGAACAGAAGAAACCTGTGGTTCTGTTCTTTCAGGGGAAAGTGAAATCATTTTCAAATGGCTTCATATATGTTATCTCATTTGATCCTTGCAATAATTACTCAGTAAGATTAAAAGTGATTTTTCTTACCTGCCCTCTTCCTCCTATTCAGTTAAAGAATCTTAGGGCTAAAAAGATTTATGAGAATTGTCCAAGGTCACAGGATTGATGAGAGTACAGCCTGGTTTTCTCTCACCAAAGATGGCATTGGCTTTACTTCTCTTTCTAATTCTTGGCTTACCCATGACAGGTCTATGCTAGTAAGATGAGCACTATTTATTGGGTGCTTTATGGATCAGACAGACTCTTGTGAACTGGGGTGACTTGGATTAAGACACACTTTTGTGAACTGGGGTGACCTGGGTTAGCAAACCATGAGGCATGACTATTTTATTCGAAAACTTTGTTCTGGGATCTAAACAACTGATTTACATACAATATTTTGGTCCACAGCTCCTTTTAAATTGAGGACTGCCTGTACTAAGCTTCTAAGGATAGAAAGATAGTCTTTTTTATTTTTCCTGTTCTGCTTTTGGAAACTACCAACAAGGGTGCCAATTAGCACCAGATGGGACAGGGACTGTGTGATGTGGAACTCCAACCACTGGGGACTGGAAGACATCCACTAATGTATTAAGCAATCGAAGAGTCAGAACTTGGGCAGGATTGGAGTTTGGCACAATGTAAAGTTCTGATCTGTAAAGGCTTAGCTTTATGTACAAAATCTGTCTCTTCTTCACTCACTGCCTGTGAGGAATAGCAAGGGAACAGGGAATTCAAACTCTAGTACTTTTGTAGCCATAGACTTTCATAAGCATATCGCCTTTCTCCTTGAATCCTTTCTCCGTGTTGACGTTGAACTAATACTTAGAGAATCATTAAGTAAAGGTACAAACGTTTGTTTCCTTGAAACCTTGGATTTTTAAGTATACAATTCTTTCCTAGCTGTCTTTACATTTATAAACATTTTGATTTTTGAAATTAGAACTTTGCATCTGTACAAAGTCAACTGTGGACCTGGTGCATTCAGTTCCCTCCAGTTCAGTCGCGCAGTCGTATCTGACTCTTTGTGACCCCCATGAACCGCAGCATGCCAGGCCTCCCTGTCCATCACCAACTCCCAGGAGTTAGATAGCACAAACAAGCACAAACTTAAAGGTGATTCTGATGTAAATGGCATATGTTTACTGAAAACATAGATATGTGAAGCAATCTCGGAATTTCTACTGATATTCTCCAGATAAACGTCTATTCTTTTCTTCACCGAGCTAGTTGTATCCATTTGGTACAAATGAATAGGCTACAGCACAGTCCATTTGACTGGCTGAGTTCTGTCACTTACCACTCACTACAAAAACAGTTTCCCCAGGCAGTTCACCCTGAAAGAAAGCTGAACACAAGACAAACTGAACACACTTTTGCCTCAGCTTGGTACAAACCTGTGTTTAACAGAAATGATCAAAGTTAAGCTTCATCCATAAAATTAATGGGTTCAATGTAAACTTTTCTTCGTGACTTCTTTCTCATCATGGCACACGTAGAAAATGGTATTATTTGGTAGCATTCACCGGGCCAAAGAGCTAAGACAGTTCATGGCCAGAAGAAAACATCTGAGGGTGAGAGGCACTGTAGAACCCGTCCAGCCAACCCAGGGGCCGAGGAAGTCAACATTTCAGTTCATCTGGAGCTCATCAGTTACACACCAGTGTGTCAACATCTACCACTGGGCACACAAGTTTGGAAGCTCTGGAGGAAAAGATGTTTATGGACTCACTGGGGATTCCAAGACTTCTTTTTTAGCATAATTCACTGGCATTTAACCATTGATTTGGGACTTGACCATCATGGTCCAATACCTTCTAGAGCATAAACTGGTCCCAGAATGTGAGTCTCTTGGTTAACAGCATTCACGCTGTGATGAGTAACTGTCCCAGTTTGACCAGGATTGAGGGGATTCCCATGACATAATGGAGATTTTTTAGTGCTAAAACTAGGACAGTCCTAGGAAAACCAGGACAGTTAGTCCTCTACCAACCATATATTCAAATATTCTGTTAAGGAAACACAGAGGAAATACTCTTTCTGCTTTTGTAGGCTCAAGTGTTTGCGATGGTCTTCCCAGGCCTTTGGAACCAAAGGCAACAGCTCCAAAGCTGGTTATGGAGTCCAGATCTATGCTTTATAAAGCAAAATCCTGTGACTTTTTAACGAAATGTTTTCCTTCCTAGAGTTGTTTTTGCCAGTTCATAGAGGAAATAGTGGGCTGAAATCAGATGGCATGACTGAATGACTAGTACTAAGCAAATGATTCGTGCAAAAGCTTCATTGGAAACATTCAAACTCAAAACAATAGTAGTTCTGACACGACTACCTCTTGCCTGAGAAACTCATAAACACAGCCTTTAGGTCATCCTTTTTCTTTTTTTTCCCCAGCAGCTGCTGGTCCTTTAATTTAATTATAAGCTACAAGTAAACTTCTTAAAGAGGCAATGTGTGTGTACCACACTGTGTTCAGAGGACACTCTGTTCACAAAATTTAAGACAGTCAGCACTGTTGGAATTACATGTTCTAATAAGAGATGGGTGGACTGGTGTGGGAGAAATAAGAACCACCATCCCTCTCCTCCCCTACTCAACTTAAACCAAAATTGTTTTTGCGGTTTAAAAGTATTCACATGACAGTTTCTGTTTGGCCAGAGTGGACTAAACTGCAATACCAAGAAAATCGTTTCTTCTGTCTTTTATGCTAATACAGACGTCACAGGACTTAAGAAATTCCATGGCTGGCTCTCCAGACTCATGTATAGCTATTACTTCACTTTTAAATGTATTATACACTTATTGTGACTTCCCTGGTGGCTCAGATGATAAAGCGTCTGCCTACAGTGCAAGAGACCCGGGTTCAATCCCTGGGTCAGGAAGATCTCCCGGAGAAGGGAATGGCAACCCACTCCAGTATTCTTGCCTGGAAAATCCCATGGACGGGGGAGCCTGGTAGGCTACAGTCCATGGGGTCGCAAAGAGTCAGACACGACTGAGCGACTTCACTTTCACTTTACACTTATTTTGTGCACAGAGCCAGGCTTTACTCTGAAAGGAATGAGAAAGAAGCAAGATGAAATTATTCTCTTGATGCACATACCATGTCTTGTGGAAAAGCCATCCAAATTAATTTGCACACCAAGTAGAATAAAATCAGTACAGCAGAAATGTGAGAATAGGAAGAAAGGAGGAAGTGGTATTCGAGCGGTAACATTTGGCAAGATAGGATATTAGTGAAAGAGGTGAAATTTGGAGTTCTAAAAATAAACCACAGGAAGTCTCCTCCTTGATAATAGCCCAGCAAGACAAGTCTGCTCTTGCTTCCCTGACAGGCATGTCATATACGAGGTCTCTTGTCTAAATGAACATTTACCTTGAAGTCAAGTAGACTTGAGTTTCAATTCCATTTCTGCCTTCTATTAGCTATGGATCTGTGTCAATTATTTAGCTTCTCTAAATTCATTCCTACACTATACAAGGAAATTAATAATGAAAGAATTTTATTAATATAGAAAAGGTAAAGGTGAGATAATATAGGTAAAATTGCTTTATACAGAAACAGAGAAAGAAAGACACTGCAAAAGAGACACACAGAGACAGAGAATTCTCTGGGGCCACTTATCCATCTCTTTCTGGTTTCTTTTGAAACCCACTGTGTATCCTCCAAACTTAAGTTTTCAAGTAGAATGACTTCTACTGAATTCTGAGCAGTGTGTAAAAGCTCCTACTTTTTTTATTATCAGGGAAAACAACAAATACATTTACAACTTAAAGCCAGTCTAATTAGATCCATTGTTTTAGTACCAATGTCTTGTTACATGGAAGACATGAAATTAAAGATGAGTACAGGAAATGCTGGGGAAAAAAAGAGAGGAAAAGATATTTAAGTATGTAGTAGTAGTCGCTCAGTCATGTCTGACTCTTTGTGACCCCACAGACATAGTCCACCAGGCTCCTCTGTCCATGGGCTTTTCTAGCAAGAAACTGGAGTGGATAGCCATTTCCCTCTTCAGGGGCTCCTCCCGACCCAGGAATTGAACTCACACTTCCTGCATTGCAGGCAAATTCTTTACCATCTAAAGCACCAGGGAAGCCCCATTTAAGTATGTAGACAAACCCCAAATCTAAAACAGGTCATGTGTGAATCTTATTTCAGAGAACTCAGTCCTCAGAATTCAACAGTACAGATTGCATTTTTAATACCCAATATTCCAATGAAAGCCAGTACCCATGCCTCTTTTACATGTCTTTTATAGTATCTTTGGGTACTGATATTTGACCTAATGTAAACAGAATGTTCGCTGAGCACACCAAGCACCACTTAATATGACACAACTTTTTTTCTGATGGAGAAATCATTGAGGGTATTGCAATGTGGGTTTTGCAACATGTACAACACTGGCACATGATAGTGATAGGATTGCAATATTTTTTCCCTCCTGAACATATTCCAAGTCCTTATTTGAGCATCTAATATGGGAGAACCAAACAATGATTCAGGGTTGGCAGGTAGGATATGATATCTGTAAAAGTCAAGTTTCTACGAACCCTTATCCTTCTTAGCCATCTTTTCCACAGCTTAATTTCTTTCACCATTGGTAATATTTTTTTTTCCAAATACCTATTTCAGCTTTTTCCTCCTCAATAAATATCCATCTTTAGAAGGGACAAAAAAAAACCACACTTCATTAAAACTGCAAAGACAATATTATGTTTTCCTTTTTAGACTCAAAGGTGGAGGGTAGCCATAGAATAAGTAGGACTGGGTAGAGAGAGAGTGCAGAAGAGAGAGAGGAGAAGGGAAGCATCATTTCCATTCTCCTCCTTTTGGGGGCCACATTCCATTGTCTCCTTCAAATCAATCACAAATCCACACAGCAAGCTGCTATGCCTTCAACCTGGCTTCCAGTCTCTTAGAAGGAGCCCAGTGCCCCAAACACCTATCACTATGTGACTTAGGACTTTCAGGGATTGAGGCACTCCTGTGGGTAATGTTGGCAGATAGTAACAAATCACATTTCCACCAGGTCTTTTTTTAAGTCTCCATGTCAATTTCCTTGTGCTGAATGAGTCAAATGCTTACAACTCTGGTTCTGTCATACTTGGCAGAATAACACTACATTTACTGATTTTTTTTTTATGTTTGAGAAGAATTCTATGAACTTCAGCAAATTTGCCTCCCTCTATTATGGGCTTCATCTTTTGGGGATTTTTCTTTAAATTATCACAATGGTCATTGTCCTCAGCTCAAGCAGTGGTTGTACTAGGTCTATTACCTTTATGAAATGCTAAAATTCCTTTCAAAAAAAAACTTGCAAGGAATTAACTCATGAATACAACAGATATGTGGAGAAAGTAACCTACATCAACTAATTAATTAATTTATTTACACAACTATGCTTATAACTGGGAGTTGGTGATGGACAGGGAGGCCTGGCATTCTGCAGTTCATGGGGTCGCAAATAGTCAGACACGACTAGCGACTGAACTGAACTGAACTGATCTACATACATGGTTATAGGCACTGGGAATACAGCCGAGAAAAAAAGAAAGACAATCCTGTGGTTATCAAAGAAGAAAGGAAGGAGAGAGATAAATTAGTAGTTTGGGATTGTACTACTATATATATATAGATAACCAACAAGGACCTACTGTATAGCACAGGGAACTATACACAATATCTTATAATAACTTATAAGGGAAAGGAATATAAAAAAAGACTATATATACATTTTTGTGTGTGTGGAACAGAACCACTTTGCTGTATACCTGAAACTAACACATTGTAAATCAACTATATTTCAATAATTTTTTTTTAAAGACACTCCTTCCCATCATGACTTTTATAATCTGCTGTGAGGAGGCAGATAATAGACATAGTAAATAATTGCATGACATAACATTTTGAAAGTGATAAGTGCTCTACAGAAAAAATGCTTGCGTGCATGCTCTGTTGCTCAGTTGGGTCCGACTCTCTATGACCCCCTCGACTGTAGTTAACCAGGCTCCTCTGTCAATGGAATTTCCAGACAAGAATACTGGAGTGGGTTGCCACTTCCTCCTCCAGGGCAGAAAAAACACTTGGACTAAAAGAGATGGAAGATTCTGGATGGCAAGAGTGTCATTTTAAACGGAATGCTCATGGGTACCTGAGAAAGCGATACTGAGCGAAGAATTCAAGGAGGTAAGGAGTGAGCCAAAGGGGCATCTGAAAGAATACTCTGAGATGGGAGTGTGTGGTGTGCTGGTTACAAGAAGTGATGGCTAATTTTGTGTCAACTGGACTGGGCTGAGAGATGCTCAGATAACTGGTAACATGTTATTTCTAAGTGTTATTTCTGTGAGTGTTTCAAGAAGACCTGAATAAAAAAGACAAATTTCCTCTCTTTCATCTTCTCCTGCCCTAGCACACTAGCATTCCTGGTTCTTGGGTCTTTGCAATCAAACCAGAACTTACATTAGGCTCCCCTGTTTCTCACAGATGCCGACTAAATTACACCACTAGGTTTCCAGGGTCTCCATTACATTTGAAACTTTCAGATGACAAATCTTGGGAGTTCTCAGCCTTTATAACCTTGTCAGTCAATTCCTATACATATCTATCTATCTACCTACCTATATAAACACACACATACATGTCTTTATATGTATAACTATCTATCTATCTTTATGGGCTTCCTGGATAGCTCAGCTGGTAAAGAAATCCACCTGCAATCCAGGAGACTCCAGTTCAGTTCCTGGGTTGGGAAGCTCTCCTGGAGAAGGGATAAGTTATCCACTCCAGGATTCTTGGGCTTCCCTGGTTGCTCAGATGGTTAATAATCTGCCTGCAATGTGGGAGACCAGGGTTAGATCCTGGGTTGGAAAGATCCTCTGGAGGAGGGCATTGCAACCCACTCCAGAATTCTTGCCTGAAGAATCCCCATGGACAGAGGAGCCTGGCGGGCTACAGTCCATGAGGTCACAGAGAGTCGGACATGACAGAGCAACTAGGCACAGAGCAACACATCTATCTTTACATACGTGTGCTCGATCTCTTAAGTCTTATCCTACTCTTTGTGACCCAATGGACTGTAGCCTGCCAGGCTGCTCTGTCCATGAGCTTTCCCAGACAAGAATACTGGAGTCGGTTGCCATTTCTTCCTCCAGGGGATCTTCCAAACGCAGGAACTGAACCCGCATCTCCTGCACTGGCAGGCGGATTCTTTACCACTGAGCCACCAGGGAAGCCCCATGTATCTTTATAGATATACATAAATTTTATACTATTGGTTTTGTTTCTCTGGAGAACCCTGACTAATATACAAAATAATACCAGCCACACTGGCTGACCATATTATTTCAGGCTGTATAAAAGGTTAGAGACACAATTTTACATAGCATTTGAAAATCAAGCTAATAAAATATGTTCCAGTAAAGTATTACTCTATTTCCTTCAAACTAGGCTCAGAAAAAATTTATGCTTAGTGAGATCAATGTTCTCTCAGTTTCAGTTTATCAATTAGAGTGCACAAAACATCATAATAATATGATACTGGAGCAAGTGTTATTCAAAATTGGATTATTAGTTTTCCATTGTGATATAATGAATATGCACATTCAAATACTGAGATGTTTGCTTTTTGAAAAAAGAAAATGTTGAAGTATATTCTATAAACATTGTGTAAGTTATGATATAAAGTTGCATTTTATAGGCAATTTTATTGGTCTTATATCCATCAGCCAAAAGTCTCAGGTGCTTAGGTTGGTGGAAAAATAAGCTACTGTCTGTAGAATTTTCAATAAAACAGTCAAAAAAGAGGTTGATGTTAAAGAAAAATTGACATAAAAACTAATATTATTTTAGAGACTCAAAGTTGGTTTTTTTTATACTATACACATTAGCCCATTTAATAAGTTTACTTCTTTCAAAGGATTCAGATTTTTCCAAAATATCAATTTGGTGTTCAAAATTGAATTCAAATTAAGATTGAAAAAATATATCTTAAACTCTTCCAATTGCTAATTATTTTAAATTACGTTTTTATTTGACATTCTGCTTATTTGCATGAAAAACCTCAGTAAAGACATTAATAATAGCAGAAAATGATTTTTGAATCAGCAGCAGAAGGAAAGCTTACAGTTTCAACGGGAATGCTAAGTAAAACCGATATAGTCGTCTTTTTCCAGGACAAAGTAGGAGAGTTAATTGCAAATAATTAAATTGGGTTTCTAGGCTGAATGATAACTTTGGAACTGACATCTGATCAACTGAGCTCACCTATCCAAATAAACGTAGTATGAATTGGTCTGTTTTTCTTTCATTATATTTGAAGCTAGGAAAATCTAAATGGAATAACCAGTCTCTTACCGACAACTCTGGTTTTTTCCACTGCAAACGAGCTGATATTCTGGCTTTTTTTTTTTTTCCTATTTAAACAAAACTCTAAATAAGTTTCATGTTTTTGCAATTTACGTACACATACCCATGCCCACTTCACCTGAAAGCAAATAGAGTTAAATGAAAGTAATGTCTTTGGCTTGCAGTCCACCCACAAAATCCTCTCCCCCACTAAATTGTCGCAACAAAACTCAGGGGCCTCCACAGTTACCAGTGGAATCTTCTTATCCCTCCCCTTTGTGAAATTACTCTGCTGAGCACCATGGTCTTTATTTTACTAGGCAACTGGCTCATTTGTTGAAGGTAATCCATGCAAACACGATACTAGCATATCACTTTTTAAAAATACTTTAATTTTTTTATATTGGCATAGAGTTTTTTAAATTTTATATTGGCATAGAGTTGATTAACACTGTTGTGTTTATTTCGGGTGTATAGCAAAGCGGTTCAGTTATACATGTGCATGCATCTATTCTCTTTCAAAATCTTTTCTCATTTAGGTTGTTAACATAATACCGAGCAGAGTTCACAACTGTATAGCACAGGGAGCCAGTGTGTTACTTCTAACATGAAAATCATCACTAGACCTTCCCTGAGACAATTATCCCAGTGCTCTAAGGGAATCAAGTGAAGCAAGAACATCATGATAGCAGATTGGAGAGGGTGTTCACTGAACTAGTAAAATCACGTTAAGGAAAGAGGGTCAAAAAGGCAAGTGATGGTCAGCAGCAAACATTCCCATTGACTTGGACCAAATATACTGGGCACTGAAGGACTTTCCAGGTCAGGTCTCAAAAATGGCTAGAGAGAGACTAAGTTTGGCAAGCATTCATTTTAGTTCACTAATTAATAGAAACATCAAAATTTTAGACCAAAAAACACTAGTCTTTCTCTGAATCCCTAGCCCCCATCCACAGAAATAAGTACTGTTCAGGATATCACTAGTAATACCTATAGAAGATAGGTATTCCATGCATGTGTATTTGATATGTGTGTTGTGTGTATATATAATACCCAAGATACAGAATAATATATATATAATATAAAAAAGACAGAATTTTATTTATAATAGCATATTCAGATATATATCGGCTTCCCAGGTGGCACTAGTGGTAAAGAACCCACCTGCCAATTCAGGAGACTTAAGAGACGAAGGTTCGATCTCCAGGTGGGGAAGATCCCCCAGAGGAGGGCATAGCAACACATTCCAGTATTCTTGCCTGGATAATCCCATGGACAGAGGAGCCTAGAGGGCTGTGGTCCATATGGTCGCAAAGAGTCAGACACAAGTGAACTGATTTAGCACACATGCACACAGATATATACACATAAATATTATACACACACTCTTATACAGCACACATATCCACACTACCCATTGCTGGTGCTATTCTAAACCATCTCAGACTTTGGGGTTTTCCTTTTTCTTTCTCTTTTTCCCTTTTTTTTAAAATTAGAAGTTTAGTTGATATGGGGCCTCCTGGGTGGCTCAGTGGTAGAGAATCCACCTGCTATGCAGAAGAGGCAGGAGACCCCACAGGTTCAGTCTCTGGGATGGGAAGATCTCCTGGAGGAGGGCATGGCAACCCAGTCCAGTATTCATGCATTGGAGAATCCCATGGACGAGGAGCCTGGCAGGCTGCAGTCCACAGGGTCGCAGCGAGTCACACCCAGCGGAAGCAACTGACCGCCACCACACAGCTGATGTACAATATCATATAAGTTACTGATGTACAGTGCAGTGATCACAAATTTTAAATGTTATACTCCATATATAGTTATTAGGAAAAATTGACTGTATTTCCTGTGTTGTATCATATATCCTTGTAGCTTTTTTGTACATAGTAATCTGTACATTTTAATCCTCTAGCCTTACATTTCCCCTCCCCCTTCCCTCTCCCTGCTGAAAACCGCTAGTTTGCTCTCTGTATCCATGAGTTTGTTTCTTTTTTGCTATATTTACTAGTTTGCTGTCTGTCTTATATTCCACATATGTTGTTTTTGTTGTTCAGTAGCTAAGTCGTGTCCAACTCTTTGTGACCCCATGGACTACAGCAGGCCAGTCTTCCCTGTCCTTCACTATCTTCTGCAGCTTGCCCAAGCTAAATAGGTGAATACGGTGTTTGCCTTTCTCTTTCTGACTTATTTTGTTGTTGTTGTTGCTGCTGCTGCTATTTAGTCTGACTCTTTGTGACCCCCATGGACTGTAGCCTGCCAGACCCCTCTGTCCACGGAACTCTCCAAAGCAAGAATAATAGAGTGGGCTGCCATTTCCTTTTCCAGGGGATCTTCCTGAACCAGGGATCCAACTTACATCTCCTGCATTGCCAAGCGAATTCTTTACCACTGAGCCACCTGGGAAGACCCTGAAATATTTCACTTAGCATAATACCCTTCATCTAAGACTTTGAAAGTATTCTACGAATTCTTGCATCCTCTGGATTGCATTGGAGGGACTGATGAGACAAAAAAGGCTCCTAGACAAGGCTAAATTCAGAAGTAGGGTTTTCCTCCATGGAAAGGAGATAAATATATTATTGTTAAGAAATTTTCAGGGTATAACTTTTCTGAAGGTATGGAAAGCAAAAGCATTAATCAAGGAAAAGGAATGAGACAAATGACTGTGGCTTATGATGGAATCCTGGCCTTCCCCAGCCTCTGCGCTGCTGAGGGTACATGAACATACCCACAGACAGCAACTCCAGAGTTCCTGGAGCAGAATACCAGCAAAGCAAGCAGTGGCCCACATCAACCCTGGACATGGACCACTGAGAGTCAGATGCCAAGTGGATGAACTTGGGAAAGGACTAAGGCTTAAAAAAAAAAAAAAAGCTTTAATACTTCAAGGACATCCCAAATGAGTTACTGGTGGGATTACGCAAGCTTCTATTCATGCCACCACAGAGAGAATCAAAAGTGTTAAAGTTTAAGCAATGACATTTTTAGATACATAAACGTAATATATTAAAGGCCAGTTATATATTAAAGCTTCCAATTTCCTAAAAATACTAGAGGAAAGCTTCTTTTGGGATATACTGTTACTTGGGATATAGAAGGTATACATGATTCTTCGTTTACAACCTGGGGTCCATTTCACATTATATTGTACACTCTAGGGAGAAGAAGACTTTTTCATTCTACATTCTTAACTTGATCTATAAATGTGACATGCTGCAGCCAGCTCACATGGGTACATGAGAAAGTGAAAGTGTTAGTCACTCAGTCGTGTCTCACTCTTTGTGACCGCAGGGAGTGTAGCCTGCCAGGCTCCTCTGTCAGTGAAATTCTCTGGGCAAGAATACTGAAGTGGGTATCTATTCCCTTCTCCAAGGGATCTTCCTGACTCAGAGACTGAACCTGGGTCTCCTGCACTGCAGGCAGATTCTTTACAGGCAGAGCCACCAGGAGAGCACCAGGCACAGGAAAGCCACCTACTGAATTTTTCAGAAATGTTATATACCAATTGTGAAACATAGTCATTCTAAAAAATGGAAGTCTTAATCCTTCAAATAAATCCCTTTAAAACAACAGTAACACATTCTTAAAACTCAACACCTGGGACTTCCCTGCTGATCCAGAAGTTAAGAATCTGCCTCCCAATGCGGGGGACATGGGTTTGATCCCTAGTCAGAGAACTAAGATCCCACATGCCACAAGGCAACAAACTCTGTGTGCAGCAACCGAGAGCCTGTAAGCTGCAACTAGAGATATGCACATACTGCAGATGAAGACCCAGCTCAGCCAAAAAGAAAGGAAAGAAGAAAAAATATCCACATTCAAAAAAGAAATGTCATGAATCAGCAACCTGAAAAAAATGAAAACCAAACTAAACAAGCAAGGTGTTCTTCTTCCTTATATCCAAAATGTAAGTAGTTACTTTCCTCCTTTAAGCACTTCTTGAAGCAGATTTTAGTTAACTGCTGATTTAAAGAGAGATTTATCAGAGGTAGAAAAGCTGTAGTCAGTGCCTTGGCAGAGCAGCAGTGTAAGGAATTTATTTTTCATGACAATTTACTTAAATGTATATTTTAAAATTCTGCAGTAAGAACATACACTGTTTAATGGGTTGTTTAATAGATATGGGTATAAGACTCTTCACTGAGACAAGAAATGATGAGTTGGCAAGCGTCTGAAGAAAAGGAAACCCTTGTACACTGCGATGGGAATGAAAATTGGAGCAGCCACCGTGGAAAACAGTATGGAGAGTCTTCAAAAAATTAAAAGTAGAACTACCATATGATCCAGAAATTCCACTGCCAGGTATATATGTGAAGGAAATAAAATCACTAACTCAAAAAGATAATCTGCACTCTCAGCTTCTTTGAAGCATTATTTATAACTGCCAAGACATGGAAACCATCTAAGTATCCATCAACAGATTAATGGATAAATAAAATGTAACGGAAGATAGATATAGATATTGATATAGATATATTACTCAGCCATAAAAAAGAGGGAAATCTTGCCATCTGCAACATGTTTCCTATAACCAAAGAACTGAGATTCAAATGATTTGACATCTATATAATTTTTCAGAGAATATTTAAACTATTCCCTGATGTGTAACTATTTCCTCAGAAAGTAACCACTGTGGAAGGAAGTCAAGCAGAAACTGACCAAAAATAGGTAAAACTAGGGAGGCAATAAATTGAGCTAATATCTTTGATTATTGGTTACGAACAACACGAGAGATCTTTACACGCGTGCCTTGCATATTGCATTAAGAAATTTGCAATAGGTTTAACTATGACATTATAATGATTCAATAACTCGCTTTCATTTTCTAAAACATTGCCTTGCATATTGTATTAAGATATCTTTAATCAGTCTGACTGACATTATAGTGATACAACAAATGATTTTCATTTTCATGTTCTATCATTTCATTTGCTCAAAGCATGAGTGTTTCAGGGCAGCTGTTACGGCACAACAGTCTCATTTTGGTGCCTAAATTGAAACTTTAAGGAAGAAAAGTTTGAGGACTGATAAATGGACACATTTCAACCTTAACACCAAGAAAAGGAGCCTGCTTTGTGCTTATTCCTCCTGTGTAAGTCAGTCTAAATAGGCGGCCATTAATGTCTTTTTCAAAAGAAGGAGCTAGAAAGCCTGGTGAACTTGTCTCACTGGCATATAATAAAAACTTGTAAGCCAAGGACCAGGCTGCTGTGTCTCCCTAGTAAGACAAGTGTTCCCTTCTTTCAAGAAAAGTTTGAGGACTGATAAATGGACACATTTCAACCTTAACACCAAGAAAAGGAGCCTGCTTTGTGCTTATTCCTCCTGTGTAAGTCAGTCTAAATAGGCGGCCATTAATGTCTTTTTCAAAAGAAGGAGCTAGAAAGCCTGGTGAACTTGTCTCACTGGCATATAATAAAAACTTGTAAGCCAAGGACCAGGCTGCTGTGTCTCCCTAGGTAAGACAAGTGTTCCCTTCTTTCTCAGCTCTTCTCCCAAGCAGAAGGAAGATGGGGAGTTTCTGCTTCCCCATATCTATTCCAGGGACCAAAAGTCAATGTCAGCCTTCAGAGATGCCAATCCAGCACTTACGAAAGTATTAGGGTCACTTAAGGAATATGAGCAAGAAAAACAAGAGAAAAAGTGACTTTGGAAAGCCACCAAAGACTCGAGAGACAGCGCTTTAGGGCCAGGCAGAGAATGATAAAGGATCTTGGGTTTTATGTACTTAAGAGACTTGAACCACATTGTTATTAACAAAACCATAAGGAAACCCTGGTTCGACTGTCATTCTGCCTGGAAGCACAGTTTCATAAAGGGAGAGTGGACTCACAAGGAAGACTATGATTTGCTTGGGATTTTGCCCCCAAAGTGTAAGAATAGCTTAAGCATTAGGTATTCCTAATTTGTTAAAACTTGTGAGCAACCGGCTATGTTGGCAACTGTTAAATCGCTGGGACTGCATTGGAGTCTAATAAAAAGCCCTAATAAAAGTTTTAAACTAGTTCACACATCTGCAGT